>SDVV010026833.1:0-12199 GCA_016164225.1 Gammarus roeselii | reverse complement strand
GGAGGACGACGAGATGGATGCATCTCCCGCAGTTGACCACACAGCAAGGCTCACTACTGTAAAAAAAAACAAGATATGAGGAAACCTCCAATACCCAGGCACCACAGAGCAAAAAGATCAGTAACAACGCCCAAATAACGGCCCGTCAGGACCAAAACCCAGAACTACCTCCACCTGCCTCGAATGTGGCTCCATTCGTGGAAAACCACTGCGAGGGACAAGATCCCCCGTTAACAAGCACGACCCATGAACACACCATCAGCGAGAACGATCACGGCCTGGCTGACAGCTCTTATCTAGAAGAGCTCATACACGAGACCTCCGCACAACCAAACATATTACCTAGCCCAAATACCTCTCACTCCACACAATCATCCACACAGATAAAAAAAAACGACTACGGAAGAAGAGCGCGCTCGCTCACGAAGCAAACTTAGAGAGCAGACACCCTCGTCTTCCCACAAGAGCATTCGCAGCCGCGACCGCAGCAACCACAGCAGACCACCTTCCACCGATGGCAGGCACTCCCATGAACACTCCTAACCCGAAACCCCTGGGCAAACTCAAAAACACGCGCACCATAAAGCTCCAGCAAATCACGTGACCACTCAAGATCGTCAACGTCAGAGTGCGAATTACTATCCCTGATCGCCACCCATAAACCTTTGGTGATTGGCCTCCAGGAGATCATACTACGAGAGACCGCCACCCTCAGAAACCCCCAATATATCGTACACCGTCGCGAAGGCCACACCAACGTGACTGCTCACGGCGGAGTGGCACTTATGATTCACCAAAGTGTACCTCACCTTCGTCTTCCCCTGAGGACAGAACTCCAAGCTATCGCCGTAAAAATATGCATCTCAAGGCCAATAACAGTGGTATTCATCTACTCATCAAGAAGCCATGACCTCTCGGAAGCACTAATGACCGAATTGCTAAACCAACTTCCCTCACCAATGCTCCTCTTTGGAGACTTCAACAGCTACCATGAAACATGGGGATGCACGAGAACAGACCCCAGGGGAATGATAATGGCTAACATCATATACACTCACAACCTGGACCTTCTCAACGACGGACAACCCACCCGAATCACTTCCGAAAGTGAAACTGTCATCGATTTATCCATACGCTTCCCCACTTTGTCACCCCAACTCGTTTAGGGAGTTCTGCCTTCAACACACGACATTAATCATAACCCAGTCATCTTATCGCTTCTCACCAACCAACCTAGAAACCCTGTCCCACAAGAACTTCGATTCAACTACCGGAAAGCCAGCTGGATGGAATACTCGGCGCACATCGCATGAAGTGATATGGACAACATCCCCGAAACCACGTGTGAACACGAAATCGTCGCTCAACAATACGAAAAGTTTCAAGCCGCAGCCGAGGCAAGCATTCTCAATATACCCCTTCAACCATCTTTCCGAAACCATGGTGGTGCCGAGAGGTGCAAGAAGCAAGAGATAAGCGAGAAAAGCTATACCATGTCTACCGACGCACACGGTCCCCCAGGAACCGAATAGCGTGGAAAAGGGCATCTGCTGTAATCGAAAACTTCTAGTGGAGAAGAAACGTGAAAGCTGGGCTCAATTAGTCAACACTATTAATCGAAACACTCCCCTCTCCTAGGTGTGGGAAAAAATTCGACGTATTCAGGGAAAACCCGAACGATCTATTAATATCATTTCCGACGGAGGTAGAACTTATTCTTCCCACGCGGAGATCGCAAATAAACTAGCTCAAACGTTTAGCCAGATTTCGCAATCAACAAACTACGCGGCTGCCTTCCAACGGGAGAGGAACTTGCGAGAAAGTGAACATCTTGACTTTACTTCTAGAAACGAAGAGGCCTACAACAAACCTTTTTCCCTCCACTAACTGCAGAGCGCTCTAGACCATACACGTGAAACCTCACATGGGCCAGATCGGGTACGCATCAACATGATCAAAAATCTCCCAGATTGTGCCCGTGACCACTTATTAAAAGTGTTCAACACTTTGTACTCAAACTCATTTTTTCCTTATCAAGGGCGAGAATCTACCATTATCCCAATACCCAAACCCGGAAAATTCCACGGCGACCCACAGAACTATCGCCCCATCGCTCTTACCAGCGTCTTCAGCAAGACCGTGGAAAGAATGATAAATACGCGCCTCGTCGACTATCGTGATATGCAAGCAGGCCTGAACAGCATCCAGTGTGGCAGCCGCAAGCGCCACTCTACTATGGACCACCTTGTAAGACTGGAATCTAACATTAGACAGGCATTTGTCCGCTGAGAACACGTGGTTTCAATACTACTTGGAAATATGGCATCATGAAGGATCTCCACCGCAAAGGGCTGACAGGCCACTTACCACGTTATATCCACCAATTCCTGCAAAATCGCACGTTCAGGGTTAAGGTCGGCGACACCTTATCACCATTCTATTCGCAAGAAATGGGAGTCCCCACGGAAGCGTCCTCAGTGTCACTCTTTTTATATTCAAAATCGACCAGATAGCAGACATTCTCACGCGCGACGGAAGATTGCTTTCATCACTATACGTGAACGACTTACAAATAAGATACAGGCACCCTATCCTCTTAACAATTCAACAGGAACTTCGGAAATGTCTAAACCTAGTCGGAAACTAGGCCGCCCTAAACGGATTCAGATTCTCACCCCCCAAAACGAAAAGCATGCACTTCACTCTCGTGCCCGGCTTACATCTAAAACCAGCCCTAAACCTAAACAACGCTCCGCTAGTATGCAAAGAATCAATAAGATTCTTCGGTCTTGTGTGGGACCCTAAACTCACACGGCGAACTCATATTGCAGCCCTGGAGACCCGCTGCAAAAAAAAAACCGGACTCATCCTCTCCGCAACATCCTTGAAATTCGGAGCCGAAGTGGACACCGGCATGACGTTATTCAGAACATTAATACGCTTGCGCATTGACTATGGAGCAATTGTTTACGGTTCAGCAGCCAAAACCACCCTAAAAACTCTCTCAATCAAAGTAAATAATACCGTGCGTATCACAACCGGTGTGTTCCGTTCCACACCCATCGAATCCCTGAACGTGCTTGGTAACGAGCTTCCTCTTCCGCTCCGGAGAGACAAACTCTCACTACAGTACCATTTCAAGACAAGGAGCTACATCAATAGCCCAGCACTCAGTGACGTCACCAACATTTTTGATAAACGCCTCTTTGCGGCTAAGAAGAACATATGCCCACCCTTTTCTCTACGCGTGGATAACTTATTGACCTCGCTGAACATCAGTCGCAAAGTAATCAAGCCTTCCTTCTCCTATCGGATTCTTCAAATCAACACACCAACGTGGATGATCAGCCCACCACTGGTCAACCTAGATTTGTAGACGTACCCCAAAGCAACAACCCCAACCAACACGTACCGCCGAAAATTCTCACGACTACTCGATGAACAGTACTCTGAGCGCCATATATACACTGATGGCTCGAAAACACCGGATGGAGTGGGAGCCGCTGCCATAGGCGAGGGGACCTCTCGTTTGGCCACCCTACCCCGCGAGGCCTCAATATTTTATGCAAAGCTACACGCACTCGAACTGGCCATCTCCTTTACAAAAAACGACCGCCACCCTAAAACTTTTATATTTTCAGATAGTCTTAGTATTCTCACATAGGTGAAAATTCTGCACTTTGATCACCCTGCCCTTTGAAAAAAACAACACGACCTATTCACAATGTCCGAGTCGAGCCAGGCGGTCGAATTCTGCTGGATTCCTGGACACGCGGGAATAAGAGGAAACGAACACGCAGATTCCCTCGCTAAACGGATGTCTACCCAGCATGAACAATTAATCTCTATACATTGCCGAGACTGGTTCCCAGTCATCAACTCACGCATAACATCATGATGGAACGACTCTTGGCAACAAAGTGGACAAAATATGCTTGCAGTTACACCATCCGTGGGAGAATGGGACACCAGGTTTTCTAATCGGAGAGACCAAGTGTTCATTAACCATCTTTGCACAGGACACACGTGGATAACTCACAACCACCTAATGGACGTAGACATGGGACCGAACGCACCACCATGCCCCTGTTGCCACCAAGTGGCAATCAGCGTGAACACTTACTAGTAGATTGTGATGCACTCGCAGCAGCCCGACGAGCCTTCTTGAGTCCCCCGTGCAACCTGTAACGCTTGCTCACAGAAACGGAACACCTTAAAAAACAGATCGCTTTCGGAAAACACACGGGCCTCTACGGCGTAGTGTAGAAGTAGCGAAATCTGAATCATCACCGATCCCGAACTCGCTGTCCTTCCTGCGAATTAATTGAAAACTTTTATTACATTCGTGCACGAAGCTGTGCAAAATCAACGGACCGTCGTGCCACAAGAAGAAGCCCTCAGTGATTACACGTTGGAGCTCCGGCGGAGAACGGAGGGAGCTGCTACCACTCCTCGACGCATGAGCAACTGCGTCTGCAATGAACCTGCTCTGCATATTTGTTTTATGTTAAACTCACTTCGTATCCGTTGTTCTAGGCCTACTCTGTACCCTGGTTAGACTTACTCTGTTAAGTTGGATGTAATTTTTATCTGCCAAATTAGCTTTGTAGTTTCGTTAAACTTACTTTGAGGCCTACTCTGTACCCGCGTCAGGGTTACTCTTTTAAAATCATTAAATTTAATTTACATCTGTCAAATTTTCTCTGAAGCCGCATCAAATTTGCTTGGTGCCCATGTCTAATTTACTTTATGTTTATTTGATAGACCAACTCCAACTGTGTTTAAACCCACTGTGACTGCGTTTAAACTGCTCCGAATCTAAGTTTAACCTACTCTTAATCTACGCTGCACCTACTTCACCACTCTTCGACCGCCCAACGGGGGAGTCTGCAATAACTTCGCGTTGGGACTCCAGTGGAACATGGAAGCAAATAATAAAAAAATAAATAATTCAATAGAGCTACGAGTTTTGATTATGTCGCGAGCTTAGATAGCGCTACCGGCTTTGATTATGCCACGGACTTAGATAGCGCTACGGGCTTTGATTATGCCACGGTCTTGTATATAATAACACGTTAACTCTAAGGTGTAATGCGTTTACGGGTAGAGGTTAATTCGACCAATTTATTTGGTTCCTATAATACTTCATATTGATTTCAGTTCAATTTAACTGTTTTACATAAAATTTGATGTCACCACATATATTTTGCTTAGCCTACAAAAATTTTGTTGAAACAACAAAGCTTGTTGCACACGTTTAAACGAATTATGTAGTCTCTGCCGGATATGAAAACTGTAATTATTGCTTAGACAGCAGAGAATATCATCTATGTCAACAAAAAAAAATCCAGATTAAAATAGTTCGCTTGAATTGTGTATCTAGTAATTTATCAGCAACAAGGTTAAATAATACTATATGAATTGGTAGAGTAACAAATATTGCTGGCTCAACTGTTGTAAAAAACACATCAATGTTGTCAAGGGTGACATGGATTTGGACGGTGCGATGACAGATGCTTTGACAGTATGGATGTGTAAATATGCCAATAAATTCTTCAAGGGTAGCTATGATAACTGTTTTTATAGAATAACATGGACAATTCCTATTACAATAAAGTCATTAGTAACTACCATGTCGGTAATTTTCGACTTCATCGCTGAGAACCAACCAGCTTTGCTGTACAGAATTGTACTGACGAAAGCCCCGTATTAGAAAGCGACAAAGTGAACCTTAAGGAATTCTATCGCTACCTCAATGAGCGCAGAATCGCTAGGGGCTCAGCTGGCCCGCAAATGGATGATGGCGGTCTCCTCGGGACGTCATCTGAGGACCTTGCCAGTGTCCCGAATAGCTTCGTATGTTCACTGTTCATTGTTGAGAGGTCCGGGTGCGAATTAGATACAGTTTCTGCTGAGGAAGTTACCCTCAACGACATTGTGATCACGCGAGAGTTTTTGAACAATTCGAAGGACTGAACATCTAGAAATCGATAGGTCTCCATGGACAACACTGAGAGTTCTCAAGGGAACTCGAACACCATTGGTGTATTCCCTGGTTCGCATATTCAACTTATCGATGGCGATTGACGAGGCCTCCGGAGAGTGGAGAGTTGCTAGTGACACAGCAATCTTCAATAAAGGTGACCAACAATCGCCCAGCAATTACCGACGGATCACTTTGACGTCGGTCGTGTGCAAGACCATCGAGAGATTGATACGAAATAATCTCGTCGAGCACCTGGAAGACAACAGCCTGACTCACGCCCCTCAAAATGGCTACCGTCGTAGGAGAAGCTGCCTGATGAATCTGCCGGACTTTTTCACAAGGTATTCAACAAATACGACCACCAGAAGGCAGTGGATGTTATCTACTTAGATTTCCAAAAAGCCTTCAACAAGGTGCCACACAGGAGACTCACACAAAGTCTCCTAGTACGGTTTCAGTAGCAACGTACTTTGCTTGCAGCTCGCCTTGCTAACAGGGCGAAAGCAAATATTTTTTAACATCGACCGGGCGACGTCTGCGTGAGTCATCGTCACCTCTGTGGTGCCTCACTCAGAGCAGCGTCCTGAATTCAGTCCTCATTTTCATCTATCCTCAACGTGCCATCATGCACGTAAGGTGTTACAATGCCAACTTCAAATACACAACGGTAGAAAGTGATCTTGCCGATGTCGACTTGGGACTCTCATGCAGGTCGAGGAAATGGGACTCGCAGGTCCACGAAAGCTACAAGATAGAAAACCACAACCTAGGTTTCATCTCCCGTTACTTCCGCTGTGAAATGAAGGAAATAGTACTGCCGTCATACAAGCCTCTTGCCTGTCCTCATCTGGAGTATGCAGTCCGATTTTAGTCTTCACTCGTGAGGGGGGACATAACCAAACTGGAACGTATCCAGCATCGTGCACTGAACTCATCCCGCAGCTACCCCACCACAACTATGACGATAGACTCAAAGGGGCCTCATCTACCTCGATCAATGAAGGCTGAGAGGTCAGTTCATTCATACCCTCAAATACTTGAAAGGATTCAATAATGTGGGTTCTTTTGGTCACTTCGACGCGGAACACATCCTTTTTGATCAAAATTACATGGCGAAACTTTGGTAAAAAAAATTCTTTACGACTAGCGCAACACTTCGTCCCGATCACAATCTCGCGAACTTGGAACAACCTGCCAGCTCCAGTAGTAGCACTGAGTCCGTGAATGCGTTCAAAAACGCACCCGTCAAACACTGGGATACGTGAAATTTTCACTACTGAGAACAACACGGTTTTACAAGGAGGTGCCGAGAATTCCATTCTTTATTTTTAAAAGTGCTATCATACAGAGCATGACCATTGCTGAGACGGTAGAATACTCCTCTGAAAGGGAACATCGTCGACATGATGGCACTTTATGTGTTACGCCATTTTCAACTTTTAAATTCTTTGTGTCTCTCTTTTGATTAAGCTCTGTGATATTTATTTCCAAATTTTAAATGTTTCTGCAGTTTATTTTGATTAAAACTTAGAAGCAGCCAGGTGAAACAATATTTATGAGGTGCTTCTCTCACATCTCGCCATGAAATGCAAGATGCTCTTGAAGGAACAACAAGTGCACAACACTTACTCTTCTGAGCACTTGAGGAAGACCAATGCCGTGATACCTGGGAGTGGTGCTCCTCCATTTTTTGAATAAATCAATAATTCATAATTCGTAAGTCCATCTTGTTTTAAACTCTAGAGCGGCCAACAACAGATCAACTCCTGGGAGAGGTCCTTCCTTTGTCTCACCATCAAGTGCCGCAAGCACTTCAAGGAGCCGCAAATGTAGAGAAAACTTATTCTTCTGAACACTTGGGGGATGACCATATTATGAACTATACTCTCAATTTGTTAATAGAAGATTTATTCTATAGAGAGGCCTCTCCGACGTCTCACCTTGAAGTGCCGCAGGCTCTTCAAGAAACCGCAAGTGCACATAAGACTTATTCTTCAGAGCACTTGGGAAGGATCCCTGCTCAGGTAATTGGGTCTGGTGCTCTTCCTCCAACTTTGATGAATTTTTTTCCAAATCTAATAACTTGAATGCGCATTTCTATCTTAGACTCAATACGTAGGTAGGGGTCCTATGACCCACACCACTGGGGCAAGCAAATCGGCATGGCCTCGGGGAGAAGTATGAGCTCGTTGAAGATATCGGTGCGTCTCGTCTAGGCTGAAGCCGTTTCAAGCAGGACAGTCAGATGCGACCGTATAAAACGTTTCTTTTCTCTAATTCAATTCCCCTCTATCCCATAATTCTTTTACCCTCCTCTTCCTGTACGTGTGCTTCGTTGACTCACCTCCACTCTTCCTTCACGGAACAACTCGACATGAGCACTTTTGCGTTTTGTTTCCTTAATCTAATCTGATGAATGTTTCGATAGGAACCATATTGTATGGCTGATGCAATAAACACACTTGTAAGTGGCTTCGACCAACTTGGATAACGGAGGGTAACAACTTCTCAAGTAGAACAAACAATTTTTTTAATCCAAGTCAAGAAGTTAAATAAAACAATATATTTGATCTCTGAAAACTTTCGAGTTCGGACAAAGCAATCGAGTATAGGCTCCAAGAGGTTACCATCAGCTCAAGGTCGACCTTCAGTGACGTACAGCCTCCACTCACACATCGTCCCTGTCATTGCGAGTCACTCACCTGGTTGCTCCCATCAGACGCTGAAACACAGTCAATCAAGTTCCCCTGTCTCACCTTACTCATGGCCACGCTCTTTGATGTTGGCCTTCCTTTCGCACAAGAAGTAACTTGAAGAGTAGACGTTTCAGCTGAAGATGAGGAAAGAAGTAAAATGGGTCAGTGTTTTGGCCAAGTCTATTTATTTTTGCGTGTCTAAATTGCATTGGGTGCGCCTCTCGTTAATTTGTAGGGGCAGCCATCATTTGCACCAGCGGGGAACTGTTCGTAAATAGGATTTTATTGTGAGAGCATTTACATACCGATGAGAGTTTGAAGTTGGAGAGGCATGATTAACATTAAAAAACGAACAAATAAACGAAGGTTCCTTGAATGTTTTCCCAGATATTATGCCGCTCCAGGATTGACATTAATCGACACTCGTTAATTAGCGTTCTGTTCCAAGTCTTGATATTGTCATCGAAATAGGATTTTCTGAAAGAAAAAAGTAATCAACAACTTGAAATTGATCAATAACTTGAAAATACATTTCAGAGTTCCCAGTATCAAATACTAATCCTTGGTTAAATTAAACTTGTTATGCTTAACAGTTCCGTTTTTTGGTGACAGTTAACTAAAATTTGATTCCATTTGAGCCTCATTTATATTTAACTAAAACAAGGAACAAATTATCCAATTGTACTTGGAACGTCATCCAGTGCATCTTAACCCGTCATTTTTTATATCATCCAAGAACCATATGAGATCCGATGAAAAGTAATACCACTGGAGTTTTCGAAGGCAATGGTTTGACTCGTGCAGTGAGACCCTGAGTTACCTTTTATAAGACCAGACCATCGGTATTGGTTTCAGATTCAGGCTACATTTCAAAGGTCTCCTTACCATATAGAACTAAAGTTCACACAATCATTAGATGCTGTTCTCTTTGTATTCAATTATGTGTCTTTATGTTTCTTCTAGTTCCGATAATAATATTCAGTATGTATCATATTCTAAATATTACCTGCAATTATCCTTCACGAAGAAGAAAAAATAATCAAAAACATTTTAAATTATATTCCACCGCAAAAAATGGGTCGAATTTATTTATTAAAATCCTCTTGTAAATCGACTGTTAAAAAGAACATGCAGCTTGAGCCCAATTCACGATGATCGTGCCGCATCCATGCATCATTCACGGAATGTACTATTTCTGATTCAGGAAAGAAAATTATAATATTTAATAACACGGGAAACATCTCAAATGATCCGCGAAATCGAAATGTTTGGGCCTGAAATGTGTTACTAGATTTTGTTTTACAACATCTCATTTTATTTGATAAATAAACGAAGATGTCAGATTAATTTCCAATGTAATTTTATGGTGAATTTCTAATTAAAGGAGCTTCGGCAATGATACGATTATCAGTGAGAATTATTCGGACCAAATCCGCGACGAGATGGAATGCATACAACACTAAAGTTTGGTTTTATCCCAGTCAACCAGTCGATCAAATGAGACCCTCAACAGTCATGTTTGACCCTGTTTTCTGAAACTAGTTTGTGATTCGTTTACTTCGGGAGTAAAGAAAAGGAAAGAGTTTGAGCTGTTTTCATTTGGTCTAAAGAAAATAATTCTAATTTGTCCGTGTCCGAATTAACATTTTCGGTGAGAATTGGTCTCCGGTGCAAGAAGGGGCCCCGCAGTGTTCAATAAATAGTGTACAAAAATACGTACTTCTTTGAATCCCTGCAGAGATTAGAAACGTCTCAGAAACCGAACGAAGATTACATGCATTAATTACACGTGCGATTAGTCGAGCCGCGTGTGTAGTCCTTCTACTATCGGGCAGTGATTTCACGAATGCGTATAATGGGGCTCCGGATTCCTACTCAAAGCTTGTGTAGTCTAGCCAGTATGCGGCTACTTCACCTCAACTTCAACCTTGGACAAACGCGGTGGTCAGAGAGAGAGACAGTTTTAATTAAGAAATGTGGGGCGTACATACAGATTTATAGGGGGAAATATTAACAGTGATAATGGGAACACATATTTCGAACATAATTTTCTTCTTAGATGAGTGTGAACAATAGTGGTCTCGTATAAGAACAATTTAACAACCGATTATGTACGGAGCGTAAACAAAATTGAAATGAATGTATGTCCAACTTGCAATTTATTTCACGAGGATGATTTTTTTTTACCAATGATTTATCTTAAATATCTTCGAATTTTCAGATCACGGTGTTCCTCTGGAACCAAGACCACTTTTTAACACCCTATTCCAATTTCTTGGGAGAGATTTTTCTTGTTCAGAAATCTTTCCCAGATTTTTCGGATATTCTAATAGTTTGGGGAAGTTGGTCTTTTTAACATACATTGTTTCTTGCGTGCAATTTTATTTTTCCCGCCGTCTGCGAAAGTTCACAGAAACATTTTTTTCACCGTTTGCAGATGCATGCATATACATGAGAAGGTGCGTGACGATCGACTATTGAAGGGCTCGTGTGAATCTCAAGGTAAGGGCGATTCTCCCTTCCAATTAACAATTTATTCAGGGTAGAATTATCCGTACACGGATAATATAAAAAATACGAGACTGGATAATGCAAACCAACATCGACGATTTTATTTTTTCACAGACATCTAATGTTTTGAAGAGATTTGTTCCAGGGTTGCTTACTCATATGAATCATGCATTGTTTTTTCTACGAGAGCAAAAATATCGTTAAGGTTTTTTGCCACTTTACCGCTCAAATTCATATTATAACCAGCCTCGCAACAATATTGTAATGACATATAAAAATATATTGAACTGAAAACTTTGAGACAATTTTTTTAGAACATGAATATGTCAAGGGACAGTTCGGATTTTTTTCGACTTCTTTTCCTATGTGTTTACAATGTGCTTATAGCGACAGTATATTGAAATACCTCCGTCCTAATGCGCCCCTCGAACATGACGAAATAATCGTTTAAACAGTGTTCCAATACTGAGGAATAATAAATATTTAAATAATACATAATCATATATAGCAAGCAATAATAATGAGAGTAGTGTATCTGTTTTCGGTTTAGGGTTTCGTGGAACGTTTTTGGGCCTTATTCTTCCGCACGTGAAACATTTTAGGATCTACCAACAAAACATGAGCCTGCTTACATTTTTATTCATTTCAATACATCACGCCTTACATATTAATGTTATAATTTGATACTTAATAGAATAATTTTTTTCTGTTTCAATATGTTGTAAGGGTTTCTATAATCAACTTCGGTATAACATTCTGATGTTGTGGTAACAAAGGGACAAGAAATGCTTGCAGTTAAGCTCTCGGTAGGAGAATGGGGAACATATTTCTCCAACAGAAAAAAAAACAAGTGTTCATCAGCTTCTTGTGTACGGGGCACGCGTGGATAACCAACTACACCCTGAACAAGTAGACATGGGACCGCCGCACCACCATGCCCTTTTTGCCACCAGGTGGCAATCAGCGTGAAACACTTACTGATGGATTGCTACGCACTCGCAGCAGC
>SDVV010026832.1:0-12199 GCA_016164225.1 Gammarus roeselii | reverse complement strand
GGGGGAGCAGAGGTTCCAGGATTCAGAGGAGCCTCTTTAGGGTCCCACAGTTTCTCAAAAGGCTCCCAAAGGGTCTCAAGGGAGTCCCAAAAGGCCCCAGAAAGATCCAAGTGGACCACCCCAAATCCACCTGGTCTCCCAAGTCCCTCGGGTTCCCGAAACGCCGGGTCCTCGAGTCCCGCGGATCCCACGAGTACCTCCTCTCCCTGAGTCACCTCCTCTCAACCAACCTCGCTACATATAATAATAATGATAACAAATTCAAAATTTACACCATGAAAAAAGGGCAGAGAAAAATAATTGAGCCCAAGCAAGAAGAAATAATAAAATACTAAAATAAAGTGTTAATGATCTATAAAATGAATAATCATCCATCCACCCCAACCGCGGACTGTAATGGTTAATTGCTCTACTCAAGCATTTTACATACATACATTTTTCTGTGTATGGGTTTCACAGCGTGGGGAGGAATAAGCAAAGTTTCTCAAGAGTGTCCCAAAGGGCCCCGGAAGGGTCCAAGTGGGTCCCTCCAAATCCTCCTGGTCTTCCCAGTCCCCTGGGTTCCCGAAACTCCAAGGTCCCTAGAGTCCCGCGAGTACCCCCCACTCCCGGGTCACCTAGTCTCAACCAGCCTCGGTTCGTCTCGACTCGTCTCCACTCGCCTTAACCTGCCTCGACTCGCCTCGTCCCCTCCACGCACAGTGCCATTCAAGACTTTCACTCTCTAAGATCAACAGCAACATTATTTCACTATTTAGCCATCAAAACGCCTAGCTGTGCTCGGAAATTTATTAGACGCCCGGGAGCGTGCAAATTCTCCCACCGTAGGTTGGACTAGAGTAAGTAACACACCGGATAGTCTACCCAGGGCCCTTTGTGGGCGTCTAACGATGCATAATTATATAACTAATCCAAAGTTGATCACCATGAAAAAAGGACACAGATAAATAATAGAGCACACGAAATAAGAAATAATAAAATACTAAAATAAAGTGTTACCGATCTATTAAATGAATAATCATCCATCCACCCCAACAGTTTCTCGTAGAATTCTTCGTTTGTGGCAGTGAAGTCAATGTGTTCACTTTTTTTTCAGTTGGAAGGCATTAGTTGCTTGCGATTTTTGCATAGGAAAATAAATGGTAACTCCATTTGAAATGATGTGAATAGGTCACTCGAGGCGTCCATGGAAACAACTGATTTATTTCTCACACTTGGGAGAAGGGGATGTTTTGGTTAATAGTGTTGACTAATCGGGTCCAGCTTTCTCGTTTATTTTCTGCTTCAAGTTTGCGAAATACAGCAGATACCCTTTTCCCCGCTATTTGGTTCCTGAGGGATTGTGCGCGACGGAAGGCTTTGCATAGCCTTTCACGCCTGTCTCTTACTTCCTGCCCCTCCGGGTACCACCACGATTTTGGAAAAAATGTTGGAGGTGAATATTGGGGATGTATGCGGGAGCTGCACTTTGAAATTTCTCGTATAGATAGATGCGTGACGAGGTCGTGTTCAGAGATATGGTCGGGAATGCCATCCATATCATGCCACGCGATAAGGGTCGAGTATTCCTCTCAGCTGGCTTTCCGGTAGTTGAATCGAAGTTCTTGTGCAGCGAGATTGTTTGATTGATTGATGAGGAGTGATGTGATGAACGGAGTTATGGTCACTGTCGTGTGTTGAAGGCAAAACTCCCTAAACTTTCGAGGGTGATTCGGGTGGGTTGTCAGTCATTGAGGAGGACTAGGTTGTGAGTGTCTATGGTGTTGGCCATTATTTCTTGAATGGGGTCTATTCTCACGCCTCCCCACATTTCGTGGTAGCTGTTGAAGTCTACAAGGAGGAGTACAGGAGAGGGCAGTTGGTTAAGCAGTTCGGTCATTTGTGCTTCCGAGAGCTCGTGGCCTCGTGACGAGATGGATACCACTGTTATTGGTCGTGAAACGCACATCTTAGCAGCGATAGCTAGGAATTCCATCGTCAGGGGGAAAGGGTGGTGACGTACACTTTGGCGGATCATGAGTGATACTCCGCCGTGAGGTACACTTTGGCGGATCATGAGTGATACTCCGCCGTGTGCAGTCACATTATCGTAGCCTTCGCGGCGATGTATGACGTGATGATGGATTGTGAAGGTGGCGATCACCAAAGGCTTATGGGTGGAGATTAGGGATAAAAATTAGTCATTCTTGTTTCTAAGTCCCTGGCAGTTCCATAGAAGTGTTGTGCTATTTAGACTCAGACCTTGTTGATCTGGAGTGGTCGCATGGTTTGCAAGAATTTTCTTGTGTTCGTGTCTTTGAATTTTCCCAGGGGTCCCATAGCGAGAGCGTCCGCTTTCTATAGAACGTGGTTTCCTAGAATCACGACGTTCGCGGCTATGAGTGCTCTTTTAGGAGGACGAGGATGAGGGTGTTCGCTCTTTGTGTTTGCTTTTTGAGCGAGCACGCTTTTTTTCTGTGGATTTTTTTTCAACTTTATGATTAGCTGAGTAGTGGCAGGTGGGATATTTGGTTCTACTGAGAGTCATGGTTGCATAGTGATTTCGGGTATAAGTTCCTTGTTGAAGATCTTCAACATGTCCTCACGCAGGCAATGATCGTTCTCGCTGGTGAGATGTCCTGGAGTCGGGCATGAGAACCGAGAGTTGAATTCCTCCCTTTTGTTTTAGTTGGGTGTGGTCCCGGTTATGACGGACCGAAGTCATTCTTCGTCCAGATCTTGACGAGCTGTTATTCGTGGGCTGTTGCCAATCTTTTTGCTACGTGGCGGGTGGACGTCGAACACTTCGCGGTCTTCGTCGAATTAGTCTTCAGCTCTTTGCCTGTTCGTTTCTGTGTTAGTGGACCTGTCTTTGTAGTCGATTGAGGGGGAAGCACCATCGCGGTATCCTTCTGGGCGTCGGTGGGTTCATTGCATGGGTCACTCACTTCCATTACGGGGGCGGTCGCCAGGTTGGGTGCGATAGTGTTACTGCTGGGAGAAGTGTTGAGGCCTAGTTATTAGGTTGTGTTGACCATGTATGGGTATCGTCTGAGGGCTTGGATTTACTTGTAGATTCAACAGCTTTGGCATAATCAAGGCATTTGGGTTTTCGTCATTCCAGATTTGAATAGCTCGTCTCCGCGTGACTCAGCGATCGTTTTGTATGTTTGTCATAGCTTTTGGTCCATGTCCTATGGCAGTCGCGTTCGCCGGCCTCGTGGAGTCACGAGCAGTGGAAGCATGTAAGTTGAGAGTTTTTGCAGTATTTTCCGTCGTGCTCACCTGCTGCAGTATTTGATGACGTAGCCGTATTTGAGACTTTTTGGGCATATTGCAGGACATGTCGCCACTGGGTAAGTTTTAAATTTTCCTTGTTCATCCGGGCTTACTATGAATTCCGATGAGTCATGTTTTGGGAATGTGATTTGGTAGGGTGTAAAACGAGAGTTTCGTGATTGCGTTTGATGTGCGCCGTGTGGGCGGGAGTAGGAGGAAAAGCGGCGAGTGGGGTAACGACGAGGTTTAATTGGCGGTGGTGACGCCAAAAAGAAGTTCCGTTGAGGAGTGGTGGCAAGCGAGGAGTCAATGTCCTTCTGGCACCGGACGTCAAACTAGCAGCCAGCAGTGCTGCATTAAATCATCGTCCGTCTCCGGGATTGTTTCGAATCACGGCATTCTCAGGTCACTACCGTTTATAGGGAAAGATCACACAAGTGTCCTACTCAAAGTGAGCAAAGAAAACGGTGGTCCTCCGGAATGGAGGAGTTTATCGGTAAGTAAGATTACGTATGCTCAACTCACAACATCAGATTTCAGCTAAGAGGTTGGTTTCTCGAAGGTAGCCGAGAAGCGGTTCCGCACTAAATTGCCTCTGATGGAACTCAATAAGCATTAGGCAAAGTGTATTTTCCACATAATAACATTTGTGATTAGTATATAAGTTTCACACTTCATAACTATAACTCAGAAATGTTTATAAGTTCAGTTCAGCACCATTTGATTGAAGAACACCGACCAGAGCACGAGTGGATAGACCGATGAAGAGCGGGCTAGATGTTATTTGGCAATTTAACCCCGAATATCCTAACCTGAGGTACTTTTGTTCAAGGGCTACCAACAAAAACAGTACAGCGGAAAACGATTGCTGTGCTGGCATCGAGACAGGAATGCTGCTTGTATCACAGCTCTCGCCGAGGTGGCGTTGAGACCACATAGGTATTCGGTCTATAGGTCACAGCGCTGATGGACGATAAATGAAATGAAATTCTTTCATGATACAATCATTCCAAGAAGTCATGTCAGTGGTTAGCGTGCATTTGAATGGTGATTGATCCAAGATTCCACAATCGAACAGATTGGCTAAATTACATGAATTTTTATTACAAGCTCATCGATAGTTGATTACCTACTTGTTTCCACCACCATGACTTCATCACACATGCGAACATAGCAAGAATAAGGATGCTCAAACTTCAACAAGCTGTCCGCATCGGCAGCATCAAATGGTTTAGGATAGACAGTACTAGAATACGAGAAACAGAATAGTTGGAAGAAAGCGATGAAACTAAAATTAAATGCTCAGACAACATGAAGATGAATTGAGAGTAGTTTTATTAGTAAATCAGCTAAGCAGATTACACTGCATAAGCTTCTACCTACTGCTACAATTTGAAGGTTATCCTTATAACGTTGGATGATTGACATAGGAATGCTCTATAGAATACAATAAGCACACATATCACCACCGAGAAGACTAAATATAGGCTTTAAATAGACTCGTATATACCAAGCAATGCATGACCACTATACGTGGCTATATAACGTTGGACTGCTTCAAACATAAATATCGTTCATTCATATCATAGCTGTGTTCATAAGATGTATAATCTATTGAGGGAATCATTTTGGCATATATAGCTGCTGACCTGATAACCATTACACTAATGTACGTTACAGGCAGACCATAGACAAATAAGGTTTTCTATTACGATTAGGTCGCTGAGCACGTTTTCTCTAAGCATCACCGCACTCCCATTACTATGCCATTATTTAACCAGTGCTAAATTAGATTAGTGTCAAGGCTTCAGTGCAGTGGAGTCAATGTCCTTCTGGCACCCAACGTCAAACCTTAACCAGTGCTAAACTTAACAAGTTAAGTACATTTATATCACACATCTGAGGCATGCTCATCGATCATAGTATCATTCCGGCACTCTTCTGAAACATCAGTAAGTAGAAGAGATTAGCTTGATGGGCTCATCTGAACTAGGCCTACTTAGGTAATGTTAGTTCGTCTCAATACTGCTTGAATCATCAACAGTCATTTCCAAAAATTACATCATCAAATGAACAAATAAATTTTACCATTCCATAGATCTATAAGATGAGTTTCACAATACTCGCCTTGTTGCAGTGTATTGTGATGTGTTCTGTATAGAGGGTAAGTATGGTGGGAAAGTATTGAGTGTGACGGTTGTGTATTGAAAGCAAGTAGGTAGTGTGAACGCGACCTCCCCTGTAGCTTCGTACGTATATTTTCAGGTTCGTGTCCATCACTTACGTGAAAACTGCCGCGTAACATGTTCACGCGTTTAAGTGCGTATTCGAATGCTCACTTGTATCTTCTCTGAGTTTATTAAGAAAACAGACCGAATACACCTCTTCAGTTAACATTTTCGTAGATGACAATAATACTTGTATTACATAGCCAAATGTAAATACCAAAATCTGCAAAGGTTTGATATGGGTTTCATGTCTTTTTACAAACGCCACGATATTTCGTGCATCTATTGCAATTGATAAAAGTATTGAAAAAAAATCATGCATCTTTCGAAATTGATAAAGGTATTAAAAAAATATATGTTTCGTGCATCTATTGCAATTGAAAAAAGTATTGAAAAGATAATGTTTTATGCATCTATTGCAATTCGTGAAAGTATTGAAAAAATAATCTTTCATGCATCTATTGCAATTGATAAAAATATTGAAAAAATAATTATTATTAAACCTTCTTACCATTCCTGGCTGAAAAAAAAATTCTGAAATATAGAACGTGTTTCATTCGGTCACTGACAGGAAAGATTTCCCTTGATCGAAACAACTTGCATAATCGCCTCTTGTGTTAGCTCACAAAAAAATGTCTAATTAATTCATCAAAAAATATAAGTATATGAAAGATTTTCCCACCCGTGCTCACATCTAGATATATCTGAGTAATAACTAGATGTATCTTAACAATCTATTAGGAAAAATTTAGAAATTTGATACGAAAATGTTCGGGAACAATGTTCTGAGACCGTTATCTCCATATTTTCAAATTTCTACGGAAATCAATCATTCCTAAATATTTTCTTCCTCAGCTAAGACAGAAATGAATACAATTAGTAGCTGCAGAATGCAGAGTTTAAACCCAGCTGAAAAGCTATCCATAGAAAGGTACTAGGAGAATATAAATTCGTCAAAAGGTACCCGGAGAAAAGACAATCGCCGCAACAATAGACAGGACCTGCAGGGAGCTATAGAGGAGACGCGATCTGGAAGGCTGCACTAGGCGATAGCACCTATAGATCGCTGCATCAGGAGAAAGAACCTACAGGGCGATGCACCAGGAGACAGCACCTATAGATCGCTGCATCAGGAGACAGAACCTACAGAGCGATGAATCAGGAGACAGAACCTATAGAGCAATGAATCAGGAGACAGAACCTATAGAGCAATGAATCAGGAGATAGAACCTACAGGACGATGCACCAGGAGACAGCACCTATAGATCGCTGCATCAGGAGACAGAACCTATAGAGCGCTGCATCAAGAGATAGAACCTACAGGGCGCTGCATCAGGCGATAAGACAAACTGTGCGCTGCGCCAGGAGACAGAAATTATATTATATGTTAAAGTAGAGTAGAAAAAAACAGCCGGCTTAATGCTTTTTGACACTCGTAGCCTATTCATTACTTAGATTGTTTAATCTATACAGAAATTATTACTGGCCCACTATACAGATATAAAAATATAAATACACTTCGCAGAAATACTGTAGCTACCTATAAATAGTACAAGCTATATATACATAATTATAACATGTAATTGATTCACTCTCAATTCAGATATCATACTTGGCAAGTTTACAATTGGCGGTACGCAACCTAGAGTGGCGAACAACCACTCTCTTGTTCGAGGAGTTATCTCTAAAATACGATCGCGGCAGCGGGCAACTTTTCAAGATAGTTTGACACAATTACCTCATCACTAGGATTGTGATAGCGGTAGATAATTTATAGAAGAAATGCC
The DNA here is from genome assembly GCA_016164225.1 of Gammarus roeselii. NCBI lineage: Eukaryota > Metazoa > Arthropoda > Malacostraca > Amphipoda > Gammaridae > Gammarus > Gammarus roeselii. Next base: position 4,926 of record SDVV010026832.1, on the reverse strand, counting down.
CTTGAAGCACGTCTAGAAAATTGCATCCTTGTTTTCAAATAAGGAAACAGTTGGCGCGAATGTGAGCAATTCAAAAATGCCAAGTCGTCCGCTGTACGGCGCTACTTTTTACACACACATAAAGCGATCTGTTTTTATATCTCAATTCTATTTATTTACGGGTGTCTTCAATTTTCCGCATCAGACGTTTACAAGGCTGCGTGATGTCTCCTTGGCTGTTCAACATCTATATGGATGGAGTGGTCAGGAAGGTGAACGCGAGTGCGCTGGGTCGTGGCTTGGAGTTGTTGGAAGCGAATGGGCGGAGTTGGCAGCTGAGCCAGTTGCTATTTGCGGATGATACGGCCCTGGTTGAGGATTCAGAGGAGAAGCTATGTTGGCTAGTGTCTGAGTTTGGTAGAGTGTGTGAGAGGAGGAAGCTTCGAGCGAACGTGTGTAAAAGTAAAGAAATGAGATGCTCGAGGACTGTCAATGCGAGCAGAATTAGTGTCCTCCTAAATGGATAGTTGTTGTAAGAAGTCCAGTGTTCTAAGTATCTGGGCTTCCATGTGGAGAAGACTGAATTAGTGGAAACTGAGGTGAAGTAGCGAGTGGAGGAGGGCTGTAAAGTGTTGGGTGCACTGAAGAACGTAATGAGCTGAAGGACGTTGGGGATGGAAGCAAAGAGAGAGCTGTATGAGGGTGTCATTGTGCCAACTGTGCTGTACGGAGCTGAGACTTGGGGGTGAGAGCAGAGGAGAGAAGAAGGTTGAATGTTTTCTAGATGAAATGTTTGAGTAGCATAGCTGGAGTGTCGCTGAGAGACAGGTTCACTAACGACGTGGGTCGCATCAGAACGGTGAAGGTGATGAAGTTAGAGGACAGATTTGATTTGCGTGTTCTGAGATGGTTCGGGTACATGGTGAGGATGGATGAAGGGAGATTGGTGAAAAAGATGTTGGAGTCAGAGGCGAGTGGACGTAGGCCTAGATGGAGACCGAAATTTGGGTGGATTGATGGTGTGAAGCACGCGTTCGGAAGGAGAGACGTGAGTGTGAAGGTAGAGAGAAAGCGTGCACTGGATAGGCGTGAGTGGAGAATGAAATGATAGTGATAGTGACCTTGCCGTCGGCCACCCCCTTGTTGGGGAATTCCGTCCTAGTGTCTGTATCTGTTGACGTTTTACATTCAAACACGAAACAATGACCCTCCCTTCCCGCAAGTCTTATCCAAAACAGCCTCACTGGTCACAACAACACAGTTCAGAGCGCTGTTGCAGCTGCCGGTGCAGACAGCTCCTTCTTCTGGTACTTGGCCCTGAGCCGTGCCAAGGACGAGCCGCCTGACGAGTTCCGGCTCAGCGTCGAGTGCGTGTAGGTAAGCGGACGCGAGGCGAGTTGACTCTCCAATGAGGAGAACGGCCTCGTCTCGTCTTCCCTCCAACGCCTCCACTGGTGGTGCTCGATGGGGTCCTGAGGGCCCCATTCTCCCCACTCTCGCGACGACTGCAGCGAGGAGACTAGCTTGTCTTTGATGCCGTACGCCAGCTGAGCGTTGATGACTCGCACCGCCACAATGGGGATGGGCAGCACCAGCACCAACCGCAGCATCCACACCACAGCCATCTGCCACCACAGCACCGGCACTGCTGAAGACACGTCCCAGAACAGGATGCTGCTGCTGGGAGTCACCGTGGCGTTGACAGCAGCGTCCACAGCGTCCGGTGCGGCGTCTACCACCACGTACGCGTATCCTTCCATCCACCAATAAACGCACTGCCACACGAACACACCAAGAAGAGTCACCGGAATGAGGAAGGCCCACAGGAACACCCATACCCAGGAAAGTTTGCTTTCAATCATGAAGGTGAAGTCCTTGCGGAGTTTGTTCATGCCGTGCGCCGCCGCTATGGCAGTTGTGAGAAGGATAGATGGCCACACGAGGGCCGGCAGGAGCACACCAACGTCAAGCAGCGACAGCAGCTGGAGCCCTCCCTGGACAAACGGTAATAGTGACCAATACTGTGCAACACACCCTAAACACAAAGTGAAGTATTTTCGTTCAGTGAGAAGTCGTAATATGCTAAAATGTGTGTGGAGTTATAAACTAAAGCCTTGTGTACAGTAATATCCTGAAGGCCTTTGGTTATCCTGCAAAATGTCATACAAAATCATTCGAATTGATGGAAAATTATTCGAATTGGTTATCTTGCAAGATGTCATACAAAATTGTTCGAATTGATGTTCAAGAAAATTGAACATATACCCCTGGATATTAATTTCAAAGCGTTACCTGGGCGACGAGCGGTGCGGCGGCTGCGAGCGTAAAGACCAGGGCTGCCCCCGCTCCCACAACCACGCCCACTCCTCCACTTTCCCGGCCAGCTACCCCCCACACGTAGAGGCAGGCACACACGCTGCTGATACCCGCGCACAGCACGCCTGAAAAGGGACGGTTAGAAATTTACAACCAAATAAGATATTCATTATCTCATTTGGTGCACATTCGATTAATATTGTTTTTATTTAAACATCGATTGAAAATTCAACTCAAAAACAAATCTCACTTAAATAAGAACTGTTTTCAACGCGTTAAGATGAAGAGATTAAACGCAGAATAGTTTTTTCTAGGTTATAAAATAATTATGATAGTAAAATTTAACGTATATTCTAACTTCCGAAAGTTTAAGCGGACTTCCTTATCACAAATATTAGATTAGAGTGATAAGAATTCAAAGTATAATGGAGTCACTCTCATTCTACCACCGAACGTCCCTCATCACAAGGACACCCTCTTCTCACCGCACATAACGAAGCCAGATAGCACGGGGAGCAGCCACGGCAATGGCGGGTGATTCTGCAGAAGTCCAAATGAACTCAACAAAAACACGGCGCCCACGGATACCTCCTCGTGACTGCATGGGCCGGACACCTCAACTCCGTACCTGGGACACGATAAAATATACCAAATGTCATTCCACCAAAAGAACGCATTCGGCCGGGCCTCTGGCTATAGAAGATCATGGGGGTTCAGACCCGTTCGACACTCCGACGAACAAGTACAGATACAGATACAGACACTAGGCCGCATCTTCAAGAAAGGGGGGTGACCGACGGCAAGGTGCACCTCACACATTCATACGCTCACACTCACACAACTTAGCCCTTTTGTGCTAAAGGGTCCGGCCGGTACCCCCCGCAACATACACTCTGGGTCACGAGTGCAGTCCGAGGATCCGTCGTCAGCAGCATGACCCGAAAGTTTTCACTGGTTTACCCCCGACGCGTTATAATGCCCCCCCCCCCCACCCACAACCACCCCGACAGCGGGATGTCAAGGGCGGGAAAGCACATCAGAGCAGCGTCAAAACCTACCATTCACAACCACTCTCCACTCACGCCTGTTCATTGCACGCTCTCTCGCGACCTCCAAATTCATGTTTCTCCTTCCTAACGCCTGTTTCACACCATCCATCCACCCAAACTTCGGTCTACCTCTAGGCCTGCGACCACTCGCCTCCTCATTCATCACCCTTTTCACCAATCTCCCTTCATCCATCCTCTCCATTTCCCAACCCATCTCAAAACACGCAAATCCACTCTGTAAGCCAACTTCTTCACCATCCTTGTTCTGATTCGAACCGCGTCGTTGGTGATCCGGTCTCTCAGCGTTACTCCAGCCATGCTCCTCAAACATTTTATCTCGAATACATTCAACCGTCTTCTCTCCTCTGCTCTCACCCCCAAAGTCTCAGCTCCGTAGAGCACAGTTGAGACATCAACACCCTCACACAGTTTCCACTAGTTCAGTTATCTCCACATGGGAGCCCAGATACTGAAAACTCTGAACTTCCTCCAAGAGCTCTCAATTTAGGTTGGCACTAATTTTGCTTGCATCGACAGTCCTCGAGCATCTCATTACTTTACTTTTACCCACGTTCACTCGAAGCTTCCTCCTCTCACACACTCAACCGAACTCAGACACTAGCCTTAATAGCTTCTTCTCTGAATCCGCAACCAGGGCCGTATCATCAGCAAATAGCAACTGGCTCAACTGCCAACTCCGCCCATTCGCTTCGAACAGTTCCAAGCCACGACCCAACACACTCGCGTTCACCTCCCTGACCACTCCATTCATATAGAGGTCGAACAGCCAGGGAAACATCACGCAGCCTCGTCTCAGTCCCACTTTCACTGTGAACCAATCACTCACCTCGCTTCCCACTCTGACACATGCTCGAATGCCAGCATAGAAACTCAGCACCGCTTCCAACAGATGTCCGCCCACTCCATACAAACGCAACACCCTCCACTGCGCTTCCCTGTCAATCCTGTCGTATGTCTTCTCCAGATCCATGAAGGCCCAGAACACGTCCTTTCTTTTGGCAAGGTACTTCTCACAGACCTGTCTCACTGCAAAAATTTAATCGGTACACCCTCTACCACTCCTAAAGCCACACTGTTCCTCTCCATTTGCGCAGTCCGCACAGTCTCTAATCCTTTTGATCAGCACTCTCTCGTACAACTTACCAACCACACATAACAGACTGATACGTCTCGAGTGGCAGCATTCGTTTCTATCTCCTTTGCCCTTTGCCAATGCAGGCACTGCGCCACTCAATCGGTACCACGTCTGCCACAAAACACAAGTTCGGTAACCTCACCAACCATTCGACAATCGTTACTCCACCCTTCTTCAGGCAATCGGTCGTAACGCCATCCAAACCAGGGGCTTTCCCTGTTTTCATCCCGTCCACCGCCTCCTAAACCTCTTCCCTGGTAATGTCCGCCACAAGTCTTTCTCCCAAAACTGGCATCCTAGCACCACCACCCACAGCAACAATGTCAGCCTCTCTGTCATCCTCGACATTCAACAACTCATCAAAATACTCGGCCCGCCTCTTCCGTACATTACCACTTTCCAACAACAACTGGCCATTTTCATCTT
>SDVV010026831.1:0-12199 GCA_016164225.1 Gammarus roeselii | reverse complement strand
ATATATATATTTTTATATTTATATGGAGATGAGCCTCCGTTAAATGAGCGTCTACAGACTGCAGTTTTTGTACATGGATTGTAACCAGACCAGACATGAAAGCATTGAATTCATTCTGTGCTTCCAACTGAGAGACAAACTTTGGTCCGTAACCAAACGTCTATTGTATTTGCCGCTGCTCCCTGACATAGCACCAATTTCTATAACAGCTCCGTACTCTCAGAAATTCGACTGAAGCTGCACATTGCCACGCGCATTAGGGCATAAAATAAGGCCAAAAGATGTCTGATGAGTAATAATCTATATCCGGTAACTCATTAAGAACTCAATTTCTCCGATATTGAACGTATAGAAATAAGCCCTAACGCAGAAATGAGCATGAACATATTTTCATATGTTTCATTGGTTTTATTGCCCGCCCCTCAGACCCAAAAAAAAAGATCCGTATTTTTTTGTTCTTTTGTTCCCTGCAGAGCAATGAGCTTTTAACGAACGTCTTCGTCGACAGTTATTAATGAATTTTCGTTCTATATGAATGAATTTGAAATATTATAACTTCATAAATGTTATTTTATTATTCATGTCTAACCCATAGCTAAGAGTTTAATTTGCTATTATTGTCATGTAACTAGTAACAAAGGCCAGTTAATTGACACAAACTGTGCTACTAAAATATGATGGAAAACTATATCCAAAAACTTGCCACAATTTTAAGACAATTTGTCTTATTTTATCTGTAAAATTGGATGGTTAATACATTTTTAGGAATGTTTTCACATATTATTTCAGTATTCATTAATATGTGTTAGAAGTATTGAACTGCAAAATACGTCTATGTCATTATTGAACGATTATGATACATTTTTGTCATAATGCAATCACATATCTTTGAAAGTAGTTTTATTTTCTTAGGCTCGAAATCGTCAAGTGAATATGCATATAATCAACGGGTTCGATGATTTACGAATAGCAATGTCTCGTATCACTTGGCTCTACATTGTAATCACCAAACGAGTTGAGGAGGCAACTCACCCAGTAAGTCATTCATTCATTAAAATGCTTGTCACAGGAAAAACATAATTTCCGCAAATTTCATTCCATCAACAGTAAATATTTTAGAACCAAACCCGACGTCTTTCGGGTACTTTCGTTTTTGTGTTACATTACGCCAATAAAAGACAACAACGAAGAAGCCCAGTTTGGTACACCACTCTTGAGTTGATAACGTATGCGAAGTTCAATTGAAGTCACATCCATTTATCGAACACATAATGTTGTTATCAACGATAGTTAGTCGGAAAGTATGCAAGAGACTACAATTTTCATGAACACAATTACAAGTTTATGTGAAAGTTGCTTGGATTCTGTAATTATCACCTTCTTCACACTCTCCCATTAATTTATTCATCGACTAACAAGTATCGTTCACTTAAACAACATACATATGTTAACGAGAAATTCTCGTATATCGCATTTCACACACACAGTTTAATATGACTGAGACAGTGTGTGCACCAAGTGTCGGACCTGCCATCGACGATGCGAATACAAACGTCATTTCCCATTTTCCGTGGATATGGTCACACTCGAACAACGAATATTTTGAAAATGAAAAACTCTTTCGTGTTCGATTCTGTATCCCATATTCTATGTCCCTGCTCGGTTGAACAAGAGTGTTGTTACGCTCCACAATGTTTCCTATTCGTTTCAATTGAATGTGTTCCAAGAGTTTTAATTATTGATTATTTATGTTCCCAAGAAAAAAAATATATTATCGCCCACGCCTACCAATCGGGAATAAATATTTTCATCTGATTCAAATGTAGTTCTAAGACCGCTGATTTTCATTCCCAAAGGAAAGATTAACATGGAACTTTCAGGCTGAGGTTACCGATGCCATCCCACTCCGTGTTCTTATTCGTGTGTTATCGTGCAATAGAGGGTCTGTGCTTACCAGGGATCGTTGGAAGCAGGTCAGTGCCATCGGGTGGATTTAAATCCGCAGTAAGTAGCCCGGAATTCGGCATGTGTCAACACAAGAGAAATGCTGTGCCATGGGTCGAGAAATAATCCGACGTTACAGCGATAGGTTGCAGATCTTTTTATTACGTTTGATTTGAAACTAATCAGCTTCCTTGACTCTACTTCGGTGATATGTAATCGACACAGACTTGGTTCAAAAAATGTTGATAAGGAATTATCAGAGAAATTTCATTAAAAACAACGAATGCCAGTAACTTCTTACAGAACTCTGGCATATTGGGGACTTTATAATATCACTTCTTTAACAGTTATAAGCAGGCTATCTAATAAAATGTTTGTAGAGCGGATCCAACATTAAGGTTTATCTTGAGAAGGAAACATTACAGAAGTTTAGATCAGCCTGGATGTGGTACTTGCTCGTCGATAACTAATCAGCACTCACCTATGGCGCCACACAAAATTATGTTTCACCATATACTGCTCCACCCTGTTCTGTTACACCCTAATCTGTTCCACCCTAACCTGCTCCCCTTTAATTCGCTCCCCCTCACTCTGCTTGACCCTATTCTGACCCAGCCTTTCAATCGACCATGCAATTCTGCTCCACCCAATTCTGCTCCACCCAATTATGATATTCAGTTTTATGCTCATCATGTTATTCTCCACCATATTCTGCTCAACCCTTTTCTACCCATCATATTCTTTCCCACCTAATTATGATCCCCTTGTTCTGCACCCTCCCTTCCCCTATACTGCTCCACCCCGTTCTACTCCAACCAATTCTGATTCACTCTATTCTGTTCTACCTTTTTCTGTTCTACTCTATTCTGTTCCACCATATTCTATCCCATCGTATTCCGTTCAACCTTATTCTATGAAGCTGCTCTATTGCTCTCCTCCCTATTGAGATCACCCATCTCTCTGTTGCAGGGCAAGCGAGTCAGAGATACTCCTCTAATGCAGGATATTGTGCTGCCTCGTCAACGAGCGTCGAGCGCCCATGGAAGGAAATTAATGATGGTTTTTGAACAAGCCGTACGGATCAGCAAAGTCGTTAGGGAGACGGAGGATATTCAAAATAACAAAACAATGATGGCAAGCGGGCGATAGCACGCTTACAAATCCATAATCAGAGATTACAACACTTCTTTCATCTTACCTCTGCGCATTTAATGCAAGATGTAATGAGAATATTGCGAATGGAACGATAAATGGAAATTCTCCCATCGTGATACGGAGTAATTCATTATTGAGATTGTCGGCTTTCGCTGGTTTTATTTACTGTCATTATTTACTTAATTGTCTGAATGGAAGCAACTGTACGAACAGCACATGCGTTTAAAATAAATATGTTGTGTATTAGGATAGGGGAATAACGTTGGCTTGAAAATTTTAAACTACATAAAAAATAGATTGAGTGGATTCATTGATGATATATTTATTAATGCACTGTCGTTTATTAGTCAGTCAGCTATTTTTCAATATGACATATCTTTATTGTTTAAATCTACACCATGCTCAATGTATGGGGAAAATTTGATCCATATAACTTTTAGTGAAGTGTAACATCCAAATTGATTAAATGAATCATGTTCATGTGACAATGATCGATATCATCTTCCCCGAAATCTACATACGATATGGTGTAAACAGCCTCTGGCTATATGTCTTTCCAAATACATGTGAAATAATTAAAAATAATCCAAGTTCAACGGAGAAGTCACTAATGTGAACAACTCAAATGGAAGGCGTGGAATCGAGGTTGTTATAATAACAGGTTTCCAAGTTATGCGATCTTCCACCTCCCTTGACATAAATGTTTTCCACGATTTATCTTTTCAGATAAAATTAATATTAAACCAACCTGGAGTTAGAGTTTAATTACTCCTGATGCTCGTATTTATCTTCGCGAATGTTCGCGCCTCAAACATCCTTAATAAATGGCATGTGTAACAAATAAGGGAATTCAAAGTTGAACTTGATTGTCACAATATTGAACTAGGTTGAACTAGATTGTCACAATATTGAACTAGGCTGAACTAGATTGTCACAATATTCCCATCGAAGGATCTCTTGTTCTCATAAAGATAGCTTTGCATTGCAATGACCACCAATTTTTTTTGTAATATCCTAAGAAATGAACACTTTACCGTTTATTGAATGGGAAGAATATAAATTGAAAGTGTGCATGACCTCTTTCTGACGAATGCATAACCGAAAGGTCAGCAAAATTAGAATAGTTAATCATCACTTCTAACACCGAGTCATGCAGGACAACAAAGCCATCGAGGGACCTCATGAGACTTCATTGAGAGGGAGCACTCGGCCATCAGAGGGCGCCGATGCCTCTCATGATGGAAGAACACATTAGATCAGGGATGACGCCCCTACCCCTCAACATACCATTCGGCTCTTTTCTCCTCTAAATAAAGTGGGGACTAACAGGTGGAGTGTATTAGGAGTGGTAAGTGTAGAGATATTAAGCATTAAACTCTAATCTATGTATAGTAAACGACACTCGATATGATATTTTATTTCATGTTTGATTTCAGAGCACAGAATTATGTATGTATTCTGTTGATGCAGAACATCATTCAACACACCAGCTGACAGGATTCGAAATTCAAATATGGAACCATAACAAGAAAAACTACCTCATTAATATGGAATTTTTTCAATCAATATGGCGTAAATTTCCTGAGAAGTAGGCCAAAATTCATTATGAAAGAACATCCATGATATTTTTCAAAATTTATGTACATCGTGTATTATGAGAATATTCCAGACTCAAAGTTACACAAGAGTTACACAAAAGTTACATAAAAAATATTAGTGTTTTAAAAGTTTAGTGAATAATTCATTGTTGAATTATTTCTTATAGCTGAATTAAAGTTTTATCGAGGGTAAGACAAATCTCAAGATGGATTTGCAATTTTCTTGCGTGCTTCCAAATACACGTGTTTGTTCATGCAAAGAATCAAGGGTTCCATTGGATTTGAAGCAGTAGATCTGTTGGAGATGATGGTGCCAATGATGGTACCTGACTGAAAGCATGAAATATAGACTAGACAAATTTTACCGAACACGCTGGCTAGGTTGCAGTTAATTAACGGTGTGATTAGTCACTGATTTCCTGAAAGCAGGGGGGCGATCACACATACTGTGAATCAACAGGGAATAAAAAAGTTCACACTCTGCGGATTTTTGTAAATAATCAAACTGAATTTTGTTTCCTCTTGCCTATAAAACGTTTAAAAAAATATTTTGATGCTACCCGACAAATAAAACATCTAATTCAACAAGCACAAACCCAGATTCACAAAAACCAACAAGCCAAACCACAAATCATAGGATATCAAGTAGAAGTACTAGCAGCCGGAGGACACACACCTGCATTAGAGATACTCAATTAAGTTCACACAATATCACAAAGTTGGGTGATGGAACAAGCAATTAACTATCTGAATGTTTATCCACGAAAAACTTCTTACATCAAGACTTAAACATAAGCAATGTGGGACTCTGTTTTACATACAAGGGCAGACTCTTCCTAACATTAGGCACTGAAAATGTCAAGGATCACTGTGTAGTCGTTAATGGTGATTTTTGGTGTCATAATTATGCTGCACATAATTAAAATTTGAACAATTATTATGTTTATAGGCTTCTATTGCTGAGAGACATAGGTGTACATCTGGTACCATCAAAATATTGGTTCTTTGAAATAAGGGACCCGAATATGCGAAACAACTTGACCATTAATTAATCTGATTACTTCCTTCTGACTAAGCGTTAATTGGTTAATATGATTATTAGAAGGTGCGCCCCATATTGCATTACAGTAAATTGAATATGAATACACAAAGCTATAATATAGTTTAACCAATACATGTTCCGGTACACATTCTCTGAGCTTATAAAATATGCCAATATTTATTGATAGTTTTGCGCATATATTCCTCACATGTACACCAAAAGACATTCTGTGATCTATTGCTACACCCAAAAACTTTACATTTTCACGAAAAAAAATCATTATTACATCATCAAATCAAAGATCCGAAGCGTGGTCAACATCATTTAATCAGTTTGTAAACAACACAGCAAATGTTTTTCAACAATAAGGGAGAGCCTATTAGTTACCGTCCAATTCCTAACAATAACAAGCTCCAAAGTAGCTACCGCGATCAAATTATTTTTAGTTAAGGACAAAGAAGTATCGTCAGCGAACAATAAAGTTGACAATACTTTGGAAACATTAGGTAAGTCATTAATGTACAGCAAAAAGAGAAGTGGACCCATTACAGAGCCCTGAGAAACACCAACGTTAACAAACGTAAACCAACGCAGGAGGATCTGGAAATTTCATTTATACACATTGCTACCTATTATAAAGGTAACTCTTAAACCAGCTATGAGACAAAACACGAAATACATAATGCTGCAATTTTTGAAGTAGTATATTATGATTAACAGTGTCAAAGGCCTTCTTTAGGTCGACAAAAATTCTGAAAGCATGTTCCTCGCTATAGAGAAAATTGTTGATATATACCGTGAATGAAATTAGAGCATGGAGGGTGGGTTCACCCCGTTGGAAACCAAACTGTCTGGACTTAACTGTTAGATATTTCCTAATGAAAAAACATACTCTATTGACCATACGTCCTCAAATACCTCAGATAACAATGAGAGCACAGAAATATGTCGGTAGCATGTTACACTGGTCTTATCCCCAGCCTTGAATACAGGAGTTATACAAGTCAATTTAAGGCATTCCGGGATTATCCCACATTCGAACCAATAATTCAATAAGTGTACAATAGGATACGCAAAATGATGCTTCGCCAGTTTCAAAATCTTAGCTGGTATCGAATTTATAACACTTTTTCGGATTCCTGAGCCTACCAATAGCATTAAGACATTCATCGTAAGTTACAGAATTGATAAAAATTTGTTTAACTCAGGAACATTCATATTCAAATAGGAGACACATCGCTTACTGGCATTTGCTGGTCAAGATCTCCGGCAACACTGGAGAAAAACTCACTAAAACAACTGTCTATCTGGAGCTCATTTGCAATAGAGCAATTATTTACGGTGATTGATCGGATACTTCTAGGGTCACAGTTGTGAGAAATTAGTTTCTTTATTGAATACAAAGAATCTCTGAGATTATTACTAGTATTAGCGATAAATGATTTTAATACCGGTTTTTAGCTTTCCTAAGGAGAGACGTGAGACAATTTTTAAATGTATTAGTATCTTCATCAGGAATTAAATCTAACTTATGAAGCTTTAAATATCTAAACTTAATTTGGATAGATTTTAATAAAACGGAAGTTAGTCACGGCCTAAGAACTAATGGTCGTTGATAGATATTTAGTTTTCAGATGGAAAGATGAACAATACAAGGAATTTAATCTGGCAATGAACTGTGCTGTTCTAAAATTTACATCATGCACATCTGAACAATCCCAGCACTCTTTAGAAATTGTATACTAGAACAAGTTCACATTTACTTCAGAACGATCACGGAAGGAAATTTTATTTTTAGAAGGTAGACCAGTGGCAACCTGAAGATGGAGAAAGGTCTGACAATGGTCAGTAAAGTCTACGGTCAGAATGCCACTACTATATTTACTGAGGCAATTAGTCCAAATATGGTCCAATACTTGGGGTAGAGGCCCATCTGTTGACGAAGAAAAACGAGTTGGTTTGGTAATTGTAGGGTTGAAGTGAAGCAGGTGAGTTCTGATCAATTAGATTTATGTTAAAATCCCCACACAGAAACACCGCACAAATAGCAATGCAAAAATCATAATGTAGCAAATCCTCCAACACAGCCGAAAATTAATCAATAGAATCAGAATAAAGTCGATAAACACCGAATACGTACACAATTTCCCTACAAAGTTTTACTCCTACTACTAAGGTCTCAATTGTATTGTCAGACCTTGATAAACAATCCACTACAACTACATCCAGCTCGTTACCAAAAAACACAGACACAGACCCGCCTCTACCCTGCTCTCTTACAGTGTGCTATGATCTGTAGCCTTCTATATTACAGAACACTTTGGAGTTATGATCAAGCCTCATCATCAAGCCTCCTACAAAAAACGTACATGAAATGTCAGAAATCCATGAGTGAGATACAGCCTTTTCAAACAGATGTTTAGTAGAGCTAAAGTGGTGCACTCGCAAGCTTAGAAATTAAATGTCTGCGTTCGAGCAAATGACATCTCAGGACGACAGTAGTGGTAGTCACCTATTGTACATCGAAGGATGACAGTTGCTCGGTTCTCTTATGCGAGATGCGAGGGAAAGTGCTGCGATGGTTTCTGATGCGAGATGCGAGGGGGAGTGCTGCGATGGTCTCTTATACGAGATGCGAGGGGGAGTGTTGCGATGGTCTCTTATGCGAGATGCGAGGGGGAGTGCTGCGATGGTCTCATATGAGAGATGCGAGGGGGAGTGCTGCGATGGTCTCTTATGCGAGATGCGAGGGGGAGTACTGCGATGGTCTCTTATGCGAGATGCGAGGGGGAGTGCTGCGATGGTCTCTAATTGTGAGATGCGAGGGGAGTGCTACGATGGTCTCTTATGCGAGATGCGAAGGGGAGAAGGGAACTGCTACGATGGTCTCTTATGCGAGATGCGAAGGGGAGGACTGCGATGGTCTCTCATGTGAGATGCGAGGGGAGTGCTACGATGGTCTCTTATGCGAGATGCGAAGGGGAGTACTACGATGGTCTCTTATGCGAGATGCGAGGGGAGTGCTGCGATGGTCTCTTATGCGAGATGCGAGGGGGAGTGCTACGATGGTCTCTTATGAGAGATGCGAGGGGGAGTGCTGCGATGGTCTCTTGTGCGAGATGCGAGGGGGAGTGCTGCGATGGTCTCTTATGTGATATGCGAGGGGAGTGCTACGATGGTCTCTTATGCGAGATGCGAAGGGGAAAAGGGGACTGCTACGATGGTTTCTTATGCGAGATGCGAAGGGAAGGGCTGCGACGGTCTCTTATGCGAGATGCGAAGGGGAGGGCTGCGATGGTCTTTTTAATAAAATCACAGATCGCTATTGCGTGGATCTCATAAATGATATCAGAGGGTGACAGTTTTGCTTCTCATAGTTAGCATCAGAGGACTACTGCTGCGTTGGTCTCCAAGAGGACATCCATACATGTTAGTTGCGCTGTTCCCTCAGATGGCATCAGAGGATGACAGTTGCGCTGGTCACTCAGATGGCATCAGAGGATGATAGTTGCGCTGGTCTTTCAGATGACATCAGAGGATGACAGTTGCGCTGGTCCCTCAGATGACATCAGAGGATGACAGTTGCGCTGGTCCCTCAGATGACATCAGAGGATGATAGTTACACTGGTCACTCAGATGGCATCAGAGGATGACTTTTGCGCTGGTCCCTCAGATGACATCAGACATGTTAGTTGCGCTGGTCTCTCAGATGACTTCAGAGGATGATAGTTGCGCTGGTCCCTCAGATGACATCAGAGGATGATAGTTGCGCTGGTCCCTCAGATGACATCAGAGGATGATAGTTGCGCTGGTCCCTCAGATGGCATCAGAGGATGACAGTTGCGCTGGTCCCTCAGATGACATCAGAGGATGACTGTTGCGCTGGTCCCTCAGATGACATCAGAGGGTGATAGTTGCGCTGGTCCCTCAGATGACTTCAGAGGATGATAGTTGCGCTGGTCCCTCAGATGACATCAGAGGATGATAGTTGCGCTGGTCCCTCAGTTGACTTCAGAGGATGATAGTTGCGCTGGTCACTCAGTTGACTTCAGAGGATGATAGTTGCGCTGGTCCTTCAGTTGACTTCAGAGGATGATAGTTGCGCTGGTCCCTCAGTTGACTTCAGAGGATGATAGTTGCGCTGGTCCCTCAGATGACATCAGAGGATGACAGTTGCGCTGGTAACTCAGATGACATCAGAGGATGATGGCTGCGGTGGTCCCTCAGATGACATCAGATGATGATAGTTGCGCTGGTCCCTCAGATGACTTCAGAGGATGATGGTTGCGCTGGTCCCTCAGATGACTTCAGAGGTATGATGGTTGAGCTGTTCCCTCAGATGACATCAGAGGATGATGGTTGCGCTGGTCCCTCAGATGACTTCAGAGGATGATAGTTGCGCTGGTCCCTCAGATGACATCAGAGGATGACAGTTGCGCTGGTCACTCAGATGACTTCAGAGGATGATAGTTGCGCTGGTCCCTCAGATGACATCAGAGGATGACAGTTGCGCTGGTCACTCAGATGACATCAGAGGATGACAGTTGCGCTGGTCCCTCAGATGACATCAGAGGATGATGGTTGCGCTGGTCCCTCAGATGACATCAGAGGATGATGGTTGCGCTGGTCACTCAGATGACATCAGAGGATGATGGTTGCATTGGTCAATTTAATGACATCACAGGTTGACAGGTATCTTGGAACCTTAGGAATGAATTGATCGTAGGTTTCGTGGATGAATATTGAAAAGGAACTTTATATCAAATTTCATTTCCCTCAAAGCATTCATAATTTGACGGAGGGAGTGGGACTTTGTTTCCAATTCATTCATGGCCTAAAGTTGGGGTGGTACGAAATCAAAAGGGTATTTTTAAATCAAGACAAAAAGCATTCCCATGAAAATATAACGCAAATATAAATCCGCTTAAAAAGCTCATAAAATCGAGCCCATGAGTAGTCAATATCAAGTAAAAACTAAGTACTTTGTGTTAGATTAAATAGTGAAGAAAGGCCTCCTCTGATTTATGTACTTTTATACTCAACGAGTAAGACCAGAGTAGATACATCGTGCCAGCTGTCAATTGAAAGGACGTGAAAGCAGGAGCACAAGTTGCACAAACGAAACCTGACCGTGATAATACTACGGTTATATCATTGTAAATCCCCTACATCATGTAATGTTTCATGAGCACGTACAACAATATGGTTGAACATACCTACCAAACGAGGGAATAAAGTTAAGAAATGGCAGGAGGCTATCAATCAGGATGAACGGCACCGGCGGTGCTGTTCATCGAGGGCCACCGTCGCTGATTGCCCGTCATGCCGGTGGCGCATCTTCCTCCGTCATTTTTCTCTGACTGACAAAGACCGGCTCATGAGCCTGACACATTGAGTCCAAATTATGTTTGGGCCCTACAGATGCAATTGAGGCTCTCTAACTAGATTTTCTGCAGTGATACGAATAAAATATCTACAAGAATAATGGTGACGGGGGACCAATCATCATTATAAACGGTGTATTGCAAATTTGGGAATGTTCCATAGAGATTAATTGATGGGTTTCTTATTTTTCTGGGGGTATTTTGTCTGTGCCCATTTCGATCTTGTCACAGCACGAGTTTGCAAGGTACTCGCTAACTGGATATATTAACTGGTATAGAAAATTTTCTAGATATAGCACTTATGCTTCCAGGTGCCCATTTCGATAGTTTCTGAGCACCATAAAAAGTTCAATAATTATTACACATAAGTTATTGATGCTGTCGATTCAATAGGTACATGACATTATTTTGGCAAGAAATATATATGTGTAGTTCGATTACAATAGTCATTAAATACTCCGGTTCTGAATTCACCCAAAGATATGGTGGAGAACATTTGCAAATAATTTCAGAAGCCGAACATGGGTTACGAATTCCCTGATCAACAGGAAATAATTCAGGTAAACTTGATATTAACAGCTTGTTTCCCAATTCATTCACGCAGAAGAATTGCCAAATGATAAATGTCGTTTTCAGATGCTCTTCATTTAATGCTGACATAAGCTAATGTTAGGCGTTAAATTGAACGAGTCTTCATCGCTTCCACGGGTCGACAGAGCGAGCATAACGCGGTGAGTTAAGGAGGCCATCTTCCTCCATTGAGGCCGTTAGGTAGCATTTCAAAATGGTCATGAGGGGAAACGAGGTCTCTTCAATTCGAGATTGTTCCGACCTCTCAGAAGGGCACTGTTGTCCGAAGCCACGCGTCGGATGTCGCTGTTTGTTTCTTCGGTTATGAGTCATAAACAGAAGCCCGCCACACAAGCACTCCGCATATATGAGAATATTTTGTGTAGGTGCGATGATGTTATGTTAGAGTGGTCACAGAAGAGTTAGTTATACATGATATACAATATTTGAACAGAACTGTGATTTAGTGAGTACAGTGGTTCTTATATCCACATGGGGCTAAATAT
>SDVV010026830.1:0-12199 GCA_016164225.1 Gammarus roeselii | reverse complement strand
GCGCTGAGGTGTACTGCCTCCCATGCCTGCGTGCCCTGTTGGCGGGGCTGTTGGGGCTGTGGGGGGCTGCAAAGGTGAGATACAAAGGTGAGATCTCATGAGCATTTCATTAATGTAGTCTTTTTCTGCATCTGAATTACTTTCCCCTATTTCAACTTCAGTTTTCATCCTGTTCAAATTCCACTCAAAGTTATCTTCTTCACAAGTATAGTCAACTTCAACAATTGAACTAACTGTGCCTATTCTTTCTCCACTTTTAACTTGTTAAGGATATCCAGTTTCACCAACTGGAGTGTCGGGACACCAACTTGATGGAGGATCCCACGCCATCAGCATATTTTTTTGCCCTGTGGTGAGTTTCTTTACACCACAAGCTCATTCTTTGATCATTTTAATGTTTAGTAAAAATGTAGCTCAATACATGGTCTCATAAGCGTGATCGTGTGCTGCGCGTTTTTTCACCACAAGCTCATTCATTGATCATTTAGATGTTTATTGTATATGTTGCTCAATACTTGGTCTCATTAGCGTGGTTGTGTGCTGCGTGTATTTACACCACAAGCTCATTCTTTCATCATGTAAATAAATGTCCAGTGATTTTACTACTCAATACTTTGTCTCATTAGCATGTTTGTGTGCTGAGTGTATTTTCACCACAAGCTCATTCTTCTGTCATTTAAATGTTCACTGAATATGTTGCTCACTACTTTGTCACATTAGCTTGATTTCATGTGCTCTCAAGACTCTTCCCTAGTGTATTATTACCCTGTGTCTATATATGGTATGTTTTCCCCACAAATTACCTCTTTCACCGTCCAATGATTCAGTGAGTTGGTTGATCACAGCGCTGGGCCAATAAGCTGGAACCCACGTGCAATCAATATTATTGTTTCTTAGGTAATTATTTAGATGTTTTTTTTTGTGCAATTAGTTTGCTTTTACTAGCTTATTAGCTTTTATTCCCATTAGATTACCTTCATGTGTTCATTATTCTTTTTTCTTGTAGCCCCGATTATTGCCTTGCACATTTTTTTTAGGACAGTTATATACAGTTTATTTTTTCCACTGCTTCAATCCACTAGCCACTATCAACTCACAATTAATTCCCATGTGAGTGGATTCTCACCTTGGATGCCCAAAGACCACCCCACACCCCAGCAACGCCAGAGTGCAGAGCACGACAGGAGGCACAAATGATACAGCATGCCAGACTGCTAAGACCGGCAAAACAATGAAGCAGAAAAATAAACTGGAAATTTGTGCTTCAGGCAACTGATCATACAGCAGTTCTGTTAGTCATAATATAAAACATGCACATACATATATATACATACATACATATACATATACACCACAAAAAAAAATACATACATGCTTACACACGCATCCCTACAAATAAATTCAACTTCATCAGCCTAGTCAAAATGTAAAAATTTCCTCACACATCAGATCAGCAAGGGCTTGCTTATAGTGAGTGATATCTGTCAACTGCACTATGTCAGCAGGCAAGCTATTCCACACATCAACACATCTCACACTGAAGGACCTACGGCGGACATCAAAGGAGTGAGGAGAACACGCCAGCTTCAGCCCATTGACCTCTAGTCCCAACTTTTGGAGCTAAAGAAAAAAAGGATCCCTTATATGTTTCTAATTAAAAAAAAAAAAAAGGATTCCTTATATGTTTTGTTGCTTTAATTGGTGTACAACCAAGATTATTCTGTGTCACATTTTTATAAGTTATATTTTAATTTACTTCTTCTGCCATTACCCAACAACTGTCAAATCCAAGGGTGCCTATCTCTTTTCCTGTTATTTCAAGATTATTAAAGAAAGATATCTACATCTCAGCTGCCATTTTGGGACATTTTGATGGTCCTCTACTAAATTTTTTCTTTTGATGATATTCTATTCAATTTATTACATTGGTGATATTCTATTTCATCTTAAGCAGTTTATTATATTACACGTCATTCAGTTGTTTGGGCTACTTGGTGGTCTACTGCGCTGTAGCAAGCATCTTTTCACCACACGCTACCTCTCTAACCGTTCAATTATCCATTGAGTTTGATGATTTCTTTATTGACCTCATAAGCTGGTATCCACAAGCTCTCTAGACTTTGCCAAGGTGTTTTCTGCTCTTATTCGCCCATTCGTTTTTATTTAGGTTTTCTGTAATACCTTTTTTGGGTTCATTAGCTTACGATTTGTTGTTTGCACATTTCTTCATAAACAGTATATTAGGGTAATTTTCTGTGTGCTTCAATTTTTTTATTGTCTTCATTTCATGTCTTTCAAGATTACTATCAAATGCTTATTAGCTTCTTAGTTCTTTCATGTGTGCCCGCTTTGTTCAGGTCATATTTAAATCAACTTTTCCAGCTGGTACGCAACTACAATCCTACATTCAGCTATTACCCACGTACAAACAGCTATTACCTACTTAGAATCAGCTAGTGCCGACTGGGTGACTCCCCGCGGTCGGCAACACGGGGTGACTTCCCGCACCCTCCTTTTGGGCACCAAGACGTTGGAAAATTGTCACCGTTTGACTACGGGGTTTGAAAGAGCAGGTCTTTGTTAGTAATTGCCAAAAGGGAAACATGTTTTTCAGTTCCCTGCTAACTTTGGTTTGGAAAAATCAACATTCCGCAAACTTTGATGCTGTGGCTAGAGTTCCCATTGGATTAGGGCCAAATTTGGTGGTGATATTTGGAATATGATGCAGTTCGTTGCCTAAGAAGGATTATGGAAAGAAATGTAACCTTTTGTAGATATATACAAATATACAACTGCAAGGAATTGCCCCGGTGAAAAAACAAATGAGGGTGATTCCCGTGCCTATTCTGTTAAATATCATCATTTTATTCTTTGATGAAAAGTAGTTTATGCAATTCTTCACACAAATAATAACAACTGGAAGTGAATGACCCACAATAATGACACCACAGCTAATTTCAAAATGTGTAACTAATTTTTTAATGACCCGATGTTTATAACACATGGTGACAAGTCTAGGGGCCCAAGTGTTAACTTATGTGTAATGCCCAGGAATGATATTTTTTATCATATTTTTCTATCAAGATAACAATACCTTACCTAGCACAACTTGTATTCATGTTAATGCAGTAATTTTGCAATAGGATCAACAAAATACATTCTTATACTTGTTTTTTGTATTGTTAGAAATATTGTTTTTTCGTAATATTTGATCATTTACTGATACTTTAAGGTCATAATTAGTTTAGGATGTGGAGAAATGACTTCCACTAAAGTTAGATTGCAATTATTGATGAAAAACTTACTTTCCCCGAGGCAAAAAGTGGGGGAAAAAAATCCTTCGACAGTCGGGTATGATGACAGCCAAAGAGGAGCATCAAAAACACCGGTCACAAACGTAATATTTTACATAACATTTCATTTTAAGCAACTGATATATGCTAATATAGGCATGCTACGTCGATTGGTACTCTCAAACTTTTAATTTGTGTTTCAATTATTGATAAAAGGGGGTTGCGGGAAGTCACCCCGTTTGGTGCGGGAATTCACCCCCGATTGGGGGCCATAGCTCACTGCATGGTGTTTCGTAAATAACTTCTTTTTGATTGATGATAGAATGTTGAAACTTACGGTGCTTCATGATGATTTTAGTAGCTATACACACCGTATATACAAAGTTCCTCTCCCACATACTTTTTCAGTTATTTTAAAGTATGCGGAAAATGCAGGAAGTCACCCCGGTTGACACGTTTACCCACGTACAATCAGCTATTACCCACGTACGATCAGCTATTACCCTTGTACAATCAGCTATTACCCACGTACAATCAGCTATTACCCACGTATGATCAGCTATACCCACGTACAATCAGCTATACCCACGTACAATCAGCTATTACCCACACACAATCAGCTATTATCCACGTACAATCAGCCATATTTGCCTGCAATCAGATATTACCCACATACAATCAGCTATCACCCACGTACAATCAGCTATTACCCATGTACGAACAGCTATTAACCACGTACAATCAGCTATTACCCAAGTACAATCAGCCATTACCCAAGTACAATCAGTTATCACCTGCGTAAAATCAGCTATTGCCCACATACATTGTATTGCACCACTTTACATCTTGCAGCTTAGAATCGTGCTACGATTTCATAACACCCCACTTACTGACTTGTAATAATTTTTTTGTCATCTTCTGATACTCCGCCAGTCATGTCTGGTACAAGGTTTGTGCCCAGGATCATGATTTCATTCCTTTATTGAGAAGCAGATGGAAGCAGCTACAAAATAGTTTAGCTTTGCATTCAACCCAAATTCCCCAGTAGGAAGTGACCTTACGCTAACGCGCATCCGACAATACGCGCATCCGATGTAAGTGGCTATCTTAGCTTGATATAAAGTGAACTACTTCACCGGTGATTGGCATGTAAGTAAAGGGGGTGGAATTAACGACATCTCCACAGACAATTGTTTATTGGGTGACAGACTTCACAAAACTCTCTCCAAGGAAAAGGGGCCCAAAAAAAAACAGAACACTATTTGGTTATTTAAAGCAAAGCAAGCTATTAAATCATTGGTTCTCTAAAATCAGCACTAAACACACAAATAGAGACTAAACAACCACTAGATATAACTCAACAGGCAACCTGCAATGCCCATTCAGAGCAAAAATAAAACAGCTCACAAGCCTTAGCTTATTTTATTTAATATCAGGCCTGTGCATAACAGTTCAACCCTTGCCATATATAAGAAAAATGTTTAAAAAAATACTAGAAAAAGAAATAGGCATACATATAAAAATCTTAAAACATTTTGTGGTAGTGCAACCTAAAGGTTACTCCTGAGGTCAAGGGTTGTCTAGCTAAACAGCTCTAGACTAGTGCTGCTAAAGTGTGTAGAAACAAATTTGATTTGGTTAAAGGGATGATGTCTCCGGAGTTATGATGTTAGTCTCGATTAGCTCCCCTCATAAAATGCATGTGAGGTACAGACGCAAGATGTCTTTGTTGAACAACAGGGTAATTATAACAGGGGACATTTTCTTATTATATTCTCTCCAACAGGAGTAAACCGTGTACTACAATTGTTAGGGGGCTCAAGTGTGCACCAAGAAAATCGGGTCCTAATAGTGTATAGCCAATTCATAAAGAGGGATCGCACCAATGTATAAAAAGTAGTTCATGTATTAATCAGAGGGTAGTATTAGGATGGTAGTATTAAGAGGGTAGTATTAAGAGGGTAGTATTAAGAAGGTAGTATTAAGAACGTGGTATCAAGAGGGTAGTATCAGGGCAGTAGTATTAGGAGGGTAGTATTAGGAGGGTAGTATTAAGAAGGTGGTATCTAGAAGGTAGTATCAGGGCAGTAGTATTAGGACTGTAGTATTAGGACTGTAGTATTAAACTGTAGTATTAGGACTGTAGTATTAGGAGGGTAGTATCAGGAGGGTAATATTAGGATGGTAATATTAGGATGGTAATATTAGGAGGGGCAGATTGGGTGACCATCACTGAATAAACAGTGGCCCAACTGGTCTGGGCTGACCACAGGCTTGCCAGAACAAGGAACTGGGACCGGCAGATCCTCCAAGCACAAACTAGTCTTCCATCCAGGCCCACCAAGCAGAAAAGCCAACAGAACCCGTCAGGACAAGTCACAGGCAGGGCCGGTACGCAAGCTATTCCCTGATCAAGCTTCGAAACAGGCTCCAGTGCACAGACAGGGCCAGCAAACAGCACTTGGCTACAAGAAGGCAGGGTCAAAACGTCAACCGCGCAGCAGGGATGATCACACCCAGGCAATTAAATGAGTGGGCTGGGAGGCACAAGTGCAATCTGTCTATTGGCATGCATGAATATTTATATGAAAAAACATCAAATTAAGGGAGAAAAAGAGATACAAGAATTATTGATTATAAACAAAACCAAAGGATTTGCCAGGAATAGATGCCACTTGAAACATTGTTACTGACCAGATAAACCAGAGAATTACAAAAAAGATTAAAACATCATGAGGGTTGCAATTTTAAAAGAATTTAAGTAGTAGAAGCCACACTACTACAATTTCTCCTGCACTGTAAAAGTGGCCTTGAACAAATGTTAACCACAGAAACAGATATTTTATGCAGCCTGAGAACCTCTCAACGGAACTTTAAGGCTTAAAATTGCAGCAAACAACAAGTTAATTTCTTATTACTTAAGGTGATAAAAAAAACATGGAGCAACCTAACTCATTAAGAGAATTCATGAAATAAAAGACAGAACCACACTAGCTTTGCTTATTTCCCATTAAAATGAATCAAATACTTTTGACCAGCAAAACAATAAAAGACTTCCATCAATCACACATGGTTCAACTGCCTAGCAACTCTCCAACCTAAGGATGTGACAACTCCTCCTCAGCATCTGCATATCAGCAGCCACAGCAAAATTTGAAAGCTCTTCTAGTAGATTTAGGTACTGGCCCTCTCTAGCTACCCAACAGAATATAATTGTCATTTCAAGACATGAAACTCACCAGTAGTTTATCCTCTAGCCAACCTACATGTGACAACAATCAGCTCCGCACTAAACTTTTGATCTGACATCACAGCACTAGCCTGGGAATAGAAAACATTAAATATCAACTTGCACATGAAAACATATTTTTCTATATTAACACATCAAACAGGAAAACTCATCTTCCTTGGGGTGTGACACAACCTAACAATGTACTCAACCAGAGTGGTAAACCCACCAGAACATAAGAAACTTGACCAAGCAGCCCTTCTGGCAAGGCTCAGACATGCTAACAGAAGCTCCCCCCCCCCCAATAAATATAATTTTATTGCAATCTCACTTTACTTTATTTTGTCTGGGTTGCAAATAGTTCCTGCAACACAGACTCATTTGTATTATTCCCTTTTACGAATCGTCAACATAATCTTCACATCCGGCATCTAATTTTAGTATTGCATTCATATCTGCTGTCTACATGAGATCACAAAAAATAAAACTCAAGCTAATGGTCCAAGATGGTTCAAGCTAAGCTAGAATGTGGCATCTGCCACACCTCGTACACCTCCGAACTAATGAATTGCCAAAGTTCTTTTGGCTTTGCCAGGACTTCGTGTAGCAGTCCCTCAAATGGGGAATGAAAGACATTGCGCTGTAAATTTTGTCAAGCGACAGAGGAAATCAAACAACTGAAAGCACAAATCAGTCATGCCTCTGATAGCTTATCCAAAACAGTCTCATCCAATAGCTTATCCAAAACAGAGACAGTCAACACAGAGACCCGATTGATAGCTGTTGAATTAAAATTGGAAAACGTGCCGAAGCAATTTCACAAATTTAAAAGATCTAATAAGCAACAAATTAGCAGCTGTCAAAGAAACTGTCAAGGCCACCCAAAATCAAGTGAAAAAACTCCAAGAGCAATTAGACTCTAATCTTGCCAAGAAGCTTATGGCTCTAGACACTGAGACAAACCATCATATTAACTCAATAGAAAACTCAGTCAAAGGTAGCAAGGCACTGTACTCAACTGTAGTCAGTAGGAGGCTGTATCAATCAACGGTACAGCAGACCGATCAACAATGCTAGCAACAGAAGCAGACACAGATACGCCTCTCATATCAGAAAAGCTTATACATCGCAACAGATGAAGGATTTCTATGCCAATTTTCTCTCCAGTATCTGTGAAGTGTCACACAGATGTCTAATCACTTTATATTTGTGTAGTCATGCCTATTATCCACTATTGTTTTCGAGTTCAGAGAAGGAACGCTACTTGTTGCGATCATCGGGCTAAATAACCATTGTTTACACCTGCCCTTCTGTGCTGTATTGATACTTCTCCCCATATCTCTGTAATGCCTCCCAAGAAGGCTTCTAAGAAGATCCCGGTTTTTGAGGAGGTGGATGCCGAGGATGATTTTGGTTAACTCGCTGAAGACGGCAGGCTCATTGTGTCCATTATCTCACGGAAAATGGATACATTAAAAGATGAACTGACTTGATTGACAAAGCAAGCAAGTGGGAGAGAAGGACGAGAAGATAGCCAAACTGGAAAGGGAGGTTTCTGATTTGAAGGCCGTAGTGGCCAAGCTTGATGAACGCATCGATGATGCCGATGCTTACAAACGACGGGATACTTTGATGCTCTCCAGTGACGTGCCTGACGGCAAGAACTGAGGACAGAGAGTTTGTGACCTTGTGAAGGAAAAACCAAAGCTAAACTTCCAATCTAATATTATTTCCGTAGCTCATCGTGTTGGTAAGAGATCGGTAAAACAGGGTCCTGATCGTCATAAAATAATTGTCAAGCTTTGCCCCCGCAGGGAAATGAAGAGTGACTTTGTTGCCGGGGGTGGCTTTGGTTATCCCAAGCTATCAGTTACCCTGGTCAACCTATTCTGTTTCCTATGCATGGGTTGCCCTGGTTGATGCTCATTTGAGTAAATAAATATATATTTCTGTATATAAGTATGTAAACTGTATTTGCCTGCACATGACACCTTTATTTATGAGTTATATCTGTTCTTTGCAGACATTTCTTTGCCAACTGTAACATATGCCAAGTGGTCAGAATAAGTGTTTGTGCTTGCTAATTTACCAAAGTGCTTATGCTTGCTAATCTACTAAAGCTAAGGGAGTATTGTAGCCACTGCACTGGGTGAGTTGTATATGACTTGGGGTGCATTTGGGTTGTAGGTATTACATCAGTTTAGGTTATGGATTTGCTTGATCAAGCATGTTTGGGGTTTATGGTTTCTGTCTTATTATTTGATATATTCTTTGTGCTTTGATATGTTTGGTTGCAAATTTACTTTGCAGAATTTTTCATTTAGTGAATAATTCATTATGGCGTTAGATATAATTTTTGCTTATTCTTTATTAATTTGCTGTTTTGTTACTGCTTTTACTTGATTCAGTGCTGTGGCTCATGTAGGTTTTGCTTCGTTCATTGATAAGCCATTGGGATAAAGTCTTCCTTTCAATAGCCCTTATTTACCTATTTTGGTACTTAATTTCCCCTTTTGCTTGCTTTTATTTCCACCTGTGTGAATCAGGCTTTGCTAGATATTCAGCTATTTACATTCATGAGTTATTTCATAATTTTCCTTTTATTTGCTTGCCTTTGGGTTGTTCTGGCATGATAAATAAGATTAATCAAGATTAAATTCCAGTAATTCTAAATAACATAAATTTAATTACTCCTCCCGGGAACTCCAAAAGGATGCACTTCAGCTGACTGTGAACTGGTTGTTAATCTGTTTTCTGTTATTTTTATTCCCTTACAGCTCCCTTCATCCTATACCTGTACTCTGAAATTTAGCTTTCAAATTTTTTATCAAGTCAGTTAGCATATCCATTGCTTTTTGTCTTAAATATAGGTGGTTCAGAGACTGATTCTTTCATATCCTTATTAATTGCGCTGCCACTCATTTTGGCCATGAATTAAATTCCAAAGTTGACAAGTATTGTCCCACCCGCATGCGCCACAGTTACAACATCACTAGTGCGTGCCAAGAACTAAAACCCTCCAACCTTTTCATTAATGATAGCCTTACCCCAGTGAGAAGCACCATTATGTGTGTACTGCGTAAAACAAAGCATGCATTCCCTGATAAAGTAGCTGGGTGTAATTCCAGTGAGGGGAAGGTTTTGGTGTGGGTACGGCCTCTTAACCCTGATGCTCCTCCCCCTCGTAACTCAAGGATGACCATAAATACTCACCAGCGGCTTGTGGACTTTTGCTCTAATATTTTGAACACGGAACTTTCTACTCTCATAGATGTATGGCCCCCTTAGCTGTTCATTGTTTACTAAAAGAGACCCAAGGGCACTGCATTTGATGAAATTACATCGTGCTTATATGATTGTCTCTGTTCTGATACTAATTCTGGTCATTTTTTTTTCAATTCAATACTGAGTTATTGATATGACACAAATAACTGATAATTCATTACGATTAATTAATCCCGGTAAAATAACTTTAATAATATTTTAAATTTATTTGATCAGTCAACCCAGTCAAATTATTTTACTATTCATGACCTCAATGAACATTTATCTTCTCATGGTATGTCTGGTTTGTATATTTATAGTCAGAATGTTTGCACTTCTAATGCTAATGGCAAAACACTCACTTCTCTCCTGGAAAGCATTAATCTCAGGCCAGACATAGTTGTCCTAACTGAGACTTGGTTGGATCATTCCTCCAAAGATTTTTGTAATATAGAGGGCTACAGGTCATACCACACTGTAAGAGAGCAGAGTAGAGGCGGGGGTGTGTCTGTGTTCTCTGGTAATGAACTGGACGTGGAGGTGGTGGACTGCTTATCAAGGTGTGACAATACAATCAAGACCTTTGTAGTATGAGTAAAATTTTGTAAGGAAATTGTACATGTATTCCGTTTTCATTGACCTCATTCTGACTCTATTGATAACTTTTTGGCTGTGTTGGAGGAATTGCTACATTATGATCGCAATGCAAATTGTGAAATATTTCTGTGTGGGGATTTTAACATAAATCTAATTGATCAAAATTCACTTGCAGTCAATAGGTTTATCAATTCATTACGTGCACTTCACTTCATCCCAACAATTACCATACCAACTCTCTTTTCTTCTTCAAAAGATGGGCCTTTACCATCAGTATTGGACCATATTTGGACTGACTGCCTAAGTAAATATAGTAGTGGCACTTTGACCGTGGACTTTACTGACGATTGTCCAACCTTTCTCCTTGTTCAGGTTGCCACTAGTCAGCCTCCTAAAATTGAAATTTCCTTCTGTGATCATTCTGATGTATATACGAATGTTTTTGTGTAAAATTTCTAACGAATGCTGGGATAGTTCAGATGTACCTGATGTAAATGTGAGAACAATACGGTTCATTGCTAGATTGAATTCCTTGTATTGTTCTTCTTTCCCGTTGAAAACTAAGTATCTATCTATAAAAATAATTCAAAGGTCGTGACCAACTTCTGGATTGTTAAAACCTATCAAAACAAAGTCAAGATATTTCAAACTTTATAAGTTAGGATTAATTTCTGATTATGTGAATAATAACTTTAAAAATTGTCTCACATCACTTTTAAGGAAAGCCAAGAACCGCTATTACAATCATTTATTCTCTAATACTAGTAACAATCTAAAAGATACTTGGTAAATAAAGAATAAAGAAACTAATAATTCCCCTATTACAAACGACCTCCCAATAGCTAATCATTTTAGTGAGTTCTTCTCCAGTGTTGCCGGAGATCTTGACCGGCAAATACCAGTGAGCAATGTGTCTCCTCTCTTAAATATGAATGCTCCTGAGGTAAATTCATTTTTTTTAAATCCTGTAACGTATGATTAATGTCTTAGTGTTGTTGGTGGGCTTAGGGATACAAAATGTGATATAAATTAGATACCAGTAAAAATATTGAAACTGGCGAAGCATCATCTAGCGCATCCTATTGTACACTTATTGAATTGTTTGTTCAAGAGTGGAATATTTATGGAATGCCTTAAATTGGCTTGTATAACTCCTGTATTTAAGGCTAGGGATAAGACCAATGTAATGTGCTACCGACCTATCTCTGTTCTAGCATTATTCCCTAAAATATTTGAGCAATGTATGGCCAATAGATTATCTTCTTTCATTACGGAATATCAAAGAATTACACCTATACTGTTTGGGTTCCAACGCAAAAAATCCACTCTTCATGCTCTAATTTCATTCTCAGAATATATCTACAATTCTCTCAATAGAAAGGAACATGCTCTCAGCATTTTTGTAGACCTAAAAGTGGCATTTGATGCGGTTAATCATGAAATACTGCTTCTTAAGTTGCAGCATTAGGGATTTCATGCTTTGTCACACAGCTGATTGTGGTAGTGCAACCCAAAGGTTACTCCCAAGGTCAAGGGTCGTCTAGCTAAACGGCTCATGACTAGTGCTGCTTAAGTGTGTAGATACAAATTTGATTTGGTGAAAGGGACGATGTCTCCGGAGCTGATGGCGTTAGTCTCGGTAAGCTCCCCTCACAAAAATTTGTGCAGAGGAGGTGGACCAAGGAGATTGATGGGCTGGGTGGAGTGGACTATGGTGCGCGGCTCAAAGCAATGCAGTTGTTTTCTGTGAGGGGGAGGTTGTTGCGTTCTGATCTTGTGAAGTGTTGTAAGATTTTTCATTGTTCTGTTGATTCAG
>SDVV010026829.1:0-12199 GCA_016164225.1 Gammarus roeselii | reverse complement strand
CTGAATCAACAGAACAATGAAAAATCTTACAACACTTCACAAGATCAGAACGCAACAACCTCCCCCTCACAGAAAACAACTGCATTGCTTTGAGCCGCGCACCATAGTCCACTCCACCCAGCCCATCAATCTCCTTGGTCCACCTCCTCTGCACAAATTTTTGTGAGGGGAGCTTACCGAGACTAACGCCATCAGCTCCGGAGACATCGTCCCTTTCACCAAATCAAATTTGTATCTACACACTTAAGCAGCACTAGTCATGAGCCGTTTAGCTAGACGACCCTTGACCTTGGGAGTAACCTTTGGGTTGCACTACCACAATCAGCTGTGTGACAAAGCATGAAATCCCTAATGCTGCAACTTAAGAAGCAGTATTTCATGATTAACCGCATCAAATGCCACTTTTAGGTCTACAAAAATGCTGAGAGCATGTTCCTTTCTATTGAGAGAATTGTAGATATATTCTGAGAATGAAATTAGAGCATGAAGAGTGGATTTTTTGCGTTGGAACCCAAACAGTATAGGTGTAATTCTTTGATATTCCGTAATGAAAGAAGATAATCTATTGGCCATACATTGCTCAAATATTTTAGGGAATAATGCTAGAACAGAGATAGGTCGGTAGCACATTACATTGGTCTTATCCCTAGCCTTAAATACAGGAGTTATACAAGCCAATTTAAGGCATTCCATAAATATTCCACTCTTGAACAAACAATTCAATAAGTGTACAATAGGATGCGCTAGATGATGCTTCGCCAGTTTCAATATTTTTACTGGTATCTAATTTATATCACATTTTGTATCCCTAAGCCCACCAACAACACTAAGACATTAATCATACGTTACAGGATTTAAAAAAAATGAATTTACCTCAGGAGCATTCATATTTAAGAGAGGAGACACATTGCTCACTGGTATTTGCCGGTCAAGATCTCCGGCAACACTGGAGAAGAACTCACTAAAATGATTAGCTATTGGGAGGTCGTTTGTAATAGGGGAATTATTAGTTTCTTTATTCTTTATTTACCAAGTATCTTTTAGATTGTTACTAGTATTAGAGAATAAATGATTGTAATAGCGGTTCTTGGCTTTCCTTAAAAGTGATGTGAGACAATTTTTAAAGTTATTATTCACATAATCAGAAATTAATCCTAACTTATAAAGTTTGAAATATCTTGACTTTGTTTTGATAGGTTTTAACAATCCAGAAGTTGGTCACGACCTTTGAATTATTTTTATAGATAGATACTTAGTTTTCAACGGGAAAGAAGAACAATACAAGGAATTCAATCTAGCAATGAACCGTATTGTTCTCACATTTACATCAGGTACATCTGAACTATCCCAGCATTCGTTAGAAATTTTACACAAAAACATTCGTATATACATCAGAATGATCACAGAAGGAAATTTCAATTTTAGGAGGCTGACTAGTGGCAACCTGAACAAGGAGAAAGGTTGGACAATCGTCAGTAAAGTCCACGGTCAAAGTGCCACTACTATATTTACTTAGGCAGTCAGTCCAAATATGGTCCAATACTGATGGTAAAGGCCCATCTTTTGAAGAAGAAAAGAGAGTTGGTATGGTAATTGTTGGGATGAAGTGAAGTGCACGTAATGAATTGATAAACCTATTGACTGCAAGTGAATTTTGATCAATTAGATTTATGTTAAAATCCCCACACAGAAATATTTCACAATTTGCATTGCGATCATAATGTAGCAATTCCTCCAACACAGCCAAAAAGTTATCAATAGAGTCAGAATGAGGTCAATGAAAACGGAATACATGTACAATTTCCTTACAAAATTTTACTCATACTACAAAGGTCTTGATTGTATTGTCACACCTTGATAAGCAGTCCACCACCTCCACGTCCAGTTCATTACCAGAGAACACAGACACACCCCCGCCTCTACTCTGCTCTCTTACAGTGTGGTATGACCTGTAGCCCTCTATATTACAAAAATCTTTGGAGGAATGATCCAACCAAGTCTCAGTTAGGACAACTATGTCTGGCCTGAGATTAATGCTTTCCAGGAGAGAAGTGAGTGTTTTGCCATTAGCATTAGAAGTGCAAACATTCTGACTATAAATATACAAACCAGACATACCATGAGAAGATAAATGTTCATTGAGGTCATGAATAGTAAAATAATTTGACTGGGTTGACTGATCAAATAAATTTAAAATATTATTAAAGTTATTTTACCGGGATTAATTAATCGTAATGAATTATCAGTTATTTGTGTCATATCAATAACTCAGTATTGAATTGAAAAAAAAATGACCAGAATTAGTATCAGAACAGAGACAATCATATAAGCACGATGTAATTTCATCAAATGCAGTGCCCTTGGGTCTCTTTTAGTAAACAATGAACAGCTAAGGGGGCCATACATCTATGAGAGTAGAAAGTTCCGTGTTCAAAATATTAGAGCAAAAGTCCACAAGCCGCTGGTGAGTATTTATGGTCATCCTTGAGTTACGAGGGGGAGGAGCATCAGGGTTAAGAGGCCGTACCCACACCAAAACCTTCCCCTCACTGGAATTACACCCAGCTACTTTATCAGGGAATGCATGCTTTGTTTTACGCAGTACACACATAATGGTGCTTCTCACTGGGGTAAGGCTATCATTAATGAAAAGGTTGGAGGGTTTTAGTTCTTGGCACGCACTAGTGATGTTGTAACTGTGGCGCATGCGGGTGGGACAATACTTGTCAACTTTGGAATTTAATTCATGGCCAAAATGAGTGGCAGCGCAATTAATAAGGATATGAAAGAATCAGTCTCTGAACCACCTATATTTAAGACAAAAAGCAATGGATATGCTAACTGACTTGATAAAAAATTTGAAAGCTAAATTTCAGAGTACAGGTATAGGATGAAGGGAGCTGTAAGGGAATAAAAATAACAGAAAACAGATTAACAACCAGTTCACAGTCAGCTGAAGTGCATCCTTTTGGAGTTCCCGGGAGGAGTAATTAAATTTATGTTATTTAGAATTACTGGAATTTAATCTTGATTAATCTTATTTATCATGCCAGAACAACCCAAAGGCAAGCAAATAAAAGGAAAATTATGAAATAACTCATGAATGTAAATAGCTGAATATCTAGCAAAGCCTGATTCACACAGGTGGAAATAAAAGCAAGCAAAAGGGGAAATTAAGTACCAAAATAGGTAAATAAGGGCTATTGAAAGGAAGACTTTATCCCAATGGCTTATCAATGAACGAAGCAAAACCTACATGAGCCACAGCACTGAATCAAGTAAAAGCAGTAACAAAACAGCAAATTAATAAAGAATAAGCAAAAATTATATCTAACGCCATAATGAATTATTCACTAAATGAAAAATTCTGCAAAGTAAATTTGCAACCAAACATATCAAAGCACAAAGAATATATCAAATAATAAGACAGAAACCATAAACCCCAAACATGCTTGATCAAGCAAATCCATAACCTAAACTGATGTAATACCTACAACCCAAATGCACCCCAAGTCATATACAACTCACCCAGTGCAGTGGCTACAATACTCCCTTAGCTTTAGTAGATTAGCAAGCATAAGCACTTTGGTAAATTAGCAAGCACAAACACTTATTCTGACCACTTGGCATATGTTACAGTTGGCAAAGAAATGTCTGCAAAGAACAGATATAACTCATAAATAAAGGTGTCATGTGCAGGCAAATACAGTTTACATACTTATATACAGAAATATATATTTATTTACTCAAATGAGCATCAACCAGGGCAACCCATGCATAGGAAACAGAATAGGTTGACCAGGGTAACTGATAGCTTGGGATAACCAAAGCCACCCCCGGCAACAAAGTCACTCTTCATTTCCCTGCGGGGGCAAAGCTTGACAATTATTTTATGACGATCAGGACCCTGTTTTACCGATCTCTTACCAACACGATGAGCTACGGAAATAATATTAGATTGGAAGTTTAGCTTTGGTTTTTCCTTCACAAGGTCACAAACTCTCTGTCCTCAGTTCTTGCCGTCAGGCACGTCACTGGAGAGCATCAAAGTATCCCGTCGTTTGTAAGCATCGGCATCATCGATGCGTTCATCAAGCTTGGCCACTACGGCCTTCAAATCAGAAACCTCCCTTTCCAGTTTGGCTATCTTCTCGTCCTTCTCTCCCACTTGCTTGCTTTGTCAATCAAGTCAGTTCATCTTTTAATGTATCCATTTTCCGTGAGATAATGGACACAATGAGCCTGCCGTCTTCAGCGAGTTAACCAAAATCATCCTCGGCATCCACCTCCTCAAAAACCGGGATCTTCTTAGAAGCCTTCTTGGGAGGCATTACAGAGATATGGGGAGAAGTATCAATACAGCACAGAAGGGCAGGTGTAAACAATGGTTATTTAGCCCGATGATCGCAACAAGTAGCGTTCCTTCTCTGAACTCGAAAACAATAGTGGATAATAGGCATGACTACACAAATATAAAGTGATTAGACATCTGTGTGACACTTCACAGATACTGGAGAGAAAATTGGCATAGAAATCCTTCATCTGTTGCGATGTATAAGCTTTTCTGATATGAGAGGCGTATCTGTGTCTGCTTCTGTTGCTAGCATTGTTGATCGGTCTGCTGTACCGTTGATTGATACAGCCTCCTACTGACTACAGTTGAGTACAGTGCCTTGCTACCTTTGACTGAGTTTTCTATTGAGTTAATATGATGGTTTGTCTCAGTGTCTAGAGCCATAAGCTTCTTGGCAAGATTAGAGTCTAATTGCTCTTGGAGTTTTTTCACTTGATTTTGGGTGGCCTTGACAGTTTCTTTGACAGCTGCTAATTTGTTGCTTATTAGATCTTTTAAATTTGTGAAATTGCTTCGGCACGTTTTCCAATTTTAATTCAACAGCTATCAATCGGGTCTCTGTGTTGACTGTCTCTGTTTTGGATAAGCTATTGGATGAGACTGTTTTGGATAAGCTATCAGAGGCATGACTGATTTGTGCTTTCAGTTGTTTGATTTCCTCTGTCGCTTGACAAAATTTACAGCGCAATGTCTTTCATTCCCCATTTGAGGGACTGCTACACGAAGTCCTGGCAAAGCCAAAAGAACTTTGGCAATTCATTAGTTCGGAGGTGTACGAGGTGTGGCAGATGCCACATTCTAGCTTAGCTTGAACCATCTTGGACCATTAGCTTGAGTTTTATTTTTTGTGATCTCATGTAGACAGCAGATATGAATGCAATACTAAAATTAGATGCCGGATGTGAAGATTATGTTGACGATTCGTAAAAGGGAATAATACAAATGAGTCTGTGTTGCAGGAACTATTTGCAACCCAGACAAAATAAAGTAAAGTGAGATTGCAATAAAATTATATTTATTGGGGGGGGGGGAGCTTCTGTTAGCATGTCTGAGCCTTGCCAGAAGGGCTGCTTGGTCAAGTTTCTTATGTTCTGGTGGGTTTACCACTCTGGTTGAGTACATTGTTAGGTTGTGTCACACCCCAAGGAAGATGAGTTTTCCTGTTTGATGTGTTAATATAGAAAAATATGTTTTCATGTGCAAGTTGATATTTAATGTTTTCTATTCCCAGGCTAGTGCTGTGATGTCAGATCAAAAGTTTAGTGCGGAGCTGATTGTTGTCACATGTAGGTTGGCTAGAGGATAAACTACTGGTGAGTTTCATGTCTTGAAATGACAATTATATTCTGTTGGGTAGCTAGAGAGGGCCAGTACCTAAATCTACTAGAAGAGCTTTCAAATTTTGCTGTGGCTGCTGATATGCAGATGCTGAGGAGGAGTTGTCACATCCTTAGGTTGGAGAGTTGCTAGGCAGTTGAACCATGTGTGATTGATGGAAGTCTTTTATTGTTTTGCTGGTCAAAAGTATTTGATTCATTTTAATGGGAAATAAGCAAAGCTAGTGTGGTTCTGTCTTTTATTTCATGAATTCTCTTAATGAGTTAGGTTGCTCCATGTTTTTTTTATCACCTTAAGTAATAAGAAATTAACTTGTTGTTTGCTGCAATTTTAAGCCTTAAAGTTCCGTTGAGAGGTTCTCAGGCTGCATAAAATATCTGTTTCTGTGGTTAACATTTGTTCAAGGCCACTTTTACAGTGCAGGAGAAATTGTAGTAGTGTGGCTTCTACTACTTAAATTCTTTTAAAATTGCAACCCTCATGATGTTTTAATCTTTTTTGTAATTCTCTGGTTTATCTGGTCAGTAACAATGTTTCAAGTGGCATCTATTCCTGGCAAATCCTTTGGTTTTGTTTATAATCAATAATTCTTGTATCTCTTTTTCTCCCTTAATTTGATGTTTTTTCATATAAATATTCATGCATGCCAATAGACAGATTGCACTTGTGCCTCCCAGCCCACTCATTTAATTGCCTGGGTGTGATCATCCCTGCTGCGCGGTTGACGTTTTGACCCTGCCTTCTTGTAGCCAAGTGCTGTTTGCTGGCCCTGTCTGTGCACTGGAGCCTGTTTCGAAGCTTGATCAGGGAATAGCTTGCGTACCGGCCCTGCCTGTGACTTGTCCTGACGGGTTCTGTTGGCTTTTCTGCTTGGTGGGCCTGGATGGAAGACTAGTTTGTGCTTGGAGGATCTGCCGGTCCCAGTTCCTTGTTCTGGCAAGCCTGTGGTCAGCCCAGACCAGTTGGGCCACTGTTTATTCAGTGATGGTCACCCAATCTGCCCCTCCTAATATTACCATCCTAATATTACCCTCCTGATACTACCCTCCTAATACTACAGTCCTAATACTACAGTTTAATACTACAGTCCTAATACTACAGTCCTAATACTACTGCCCTGATACTACCTTCTAGATACCACCTTCTTAATACTACCCTCCTAATACTACCCTCCTAATACTACTGCCCTGATACTACCCTCTTGATACCACGTTCTTAATACTACCTTCTTAATACTACCCTCTTAATACTACCCTCTTAATACTACCCTCTTAATACTACCATCCTAATACTACCCTCTGATTAATACATGAACTACTTTTTATACATTGGTGCGATCCCTCTTTATGAATTGGCTATACACTATTAGGACCCGATTTTCTTGGTGCACACTTGAGCCCCCTAACAATTGTAGTACACGGTTTACTCCTGTTGGAGAGAATATAATAAGAAAATGTCCCCTGTTATAATTACCCTGTTGTTCAACAAAGACATCTTGCGTCTGTACCTCACATGCATTTTATGAGGGGAGCTAATCGAGACTAACATCATAACTCCGGAGACATCATCCCTTTAACCAAATCAAATTTGTTTCTACACACTTTAGCAGCACTAGTCTAGAGCTGTTTAGCTAGACAACCCTTGACCTCAGGAGTAACCTTTAGGTTGCACTACCACAAAATGTTTTAAGATTTTTATATGTATGCCTATTTCTTTTTCTAGTATTTTTTTAAACATTTTTCTTATATATGGCAAGGGTTGAACTGTTATGCACAGGCCTGATATTAAATAAAATAAGCTAAGGCTTGTGAGCTGTTTTATTTTTGCTCTGAATGGGCATTGCAGGTTGCCTGTTGAGTTATATCTAGTGGTTGTTTAGTCTCTATTTGTGTGTTTAGTGCTGATTTTAGAGAACCAATGATTTAATAGCTTGCTTTGCTTTAAATAACCAAATAGTGTTCTGTTTTTTTTTGGGCCCCTTTTCCTTGGAGAGAGTTTTGTGAAGTCTGTCACCCAATAAACAATTGTCTGTGGAGATGTCGTTAATTCCACCCCCTTTACTTACATGCCAATCACCGGTGAAGTAGTTCACTTTATATCAAGCTAAGATAGCCACTTACATCGGATGCGCGTATTGTCGGATGCGCGTTAGCGTAAGGTCACTTCCTACTGGGGAATTTGGGTTGAATGCAAAGCTAAACTATTTTGTAGCTGCTTCCATCTGCTTCTCAATAAAGGAATGAAATCATGATCCTGGGCACAAACCTTGTACCAGACATGACTGGCGGAGTATCAGAAGATGACAAAAAAATTATTACAAGTCAGTAAGTGGGGTGTTATGAAATCGTAGCACGATTCTAAGCTGCAAGATGTAAAGTGGTGCAATACAATGTATGTGGGCAATAGCTGATTTTACGCAGGTGATAACTGATTGTACTTGGGTAATGGCTGATTGTACTTGGGTAATAGCTGATTGTACGTGGTTAATAGCTGTTCGTACATGGGTAATAGCTGATTGTACGTGGGTGATAGCTGATTGTATGTGGGTAATATCTGATTGCAGGCAAATATGGCTGATTGTACGTGGATAATAGCTGATTGTGTGTGGGTAATAGCTGATTGTACGTGGGTATAGCTGATTGTACGTGGGTATAGCTGATCATACGTGGGTAATAGCTGATTGTACGTGGGTAATAGCTGATTGTACAAGGGTAATAGCTGATCGTACGTGGGTAATAGCTGATTGTACGTGGGTAAACGTGTCAACCGGGGTGACTTCCTGCATTTTCCGCATACTTTAAAATAACTGAAAAAGTATGTGGGAGAGGAACTTTGTATATACGGTGTGTATAGCTACTAAAATCATCATGAAGCACCGTAAGTTTCAACATTCTATCATCAATCAAAAAGAAGTTATTTACGAAACACCATGCAGTGAGCTATGGCCCCCAATCGGGGGTGAATTCCCGCACCAAACGGGGTGACTTCCCGCAACCCCCTTTTATCAATAATTGAAACACAAATTAAAAGTTTGAGAGTACCAATCGACGTAGCATGCCTATATTAGCATATATCAGTTGCTTAAAATGAAATGTTATGTAAAATATTACGTTTGTGACCGGTGTTTTTGATGCTCCTCTTTGGCTGTCATCATACCCGACTGTCGAAGGATTTTTTTCCCCCACTTTTTGCCTCGGGGAAAGTAAGTTTTTCATCAATAATTGCAATCTAACTTTAGTGGAAGTCATTTCTCCACATCCTAAACTAATTATGACCTTAAAGTATCAGTAAATGATCAAATATTACGAAAAAACAATATTTCTAACAATACAAAAAACAAGTATAAGAATGTATTTTGTTGATCCTATTGCAAAATTACTGCATTAACATGAATACAAGTTGTGCTAGGTAAGGTATTGTTATCTTGATAGAAAAATATGATAAAAAATATCATTCCTGGGCATTACACATAAGTTAACACTTGGGCCCCTAGACTTGTCACCATGTGTT
Organism: Gammarus roeselii; assembly: GCA_016164225.1. Taxonomy (NCBI): domain Eukaryota; kingdom Metazoa; phylum Arthropoda; class Malacostraca; order Amphipoda; family Gammaridae; genus Gammarus; species Gammarus roeselii. Next base: position 2,997 of record SDVV010026829.1, on the reverse strand, counting down.
ATAAACATCGGGTCATTAAAAAATTAGTTACACATTTTGAAATTAGCTGTGGTGTCATTATTGTGGGTCATTCACTTCCAGTTGTTATTATTTGTGTGAAGAATTGCATAAACTACTTTTCATCAAAGAATAAAATGATGATATTTAACAGAATAGGCACGGGAATCACCCTCATTTGTTTTTTCACCGGGGCAATTCCTTGCAGTTGTATATTTGTATATATCTACAAAAGGTTACATTTCTTTCCATAATCCTTCTTAGGCAACGAACTGCATCATATTCCAAATATCACCACCAAATTTGGCCCTAATCCAATGGGAACTCTAGCCACAGCATCAAAGTTTGCGGAATGTTGATTTTTCCAAACCAAAGTTAGCAGGGAACTGAAAAACATGTTTCCCTTTTGGCAATTACTAACAAAGACCTGCTCTTTCAAACCCCGTAGTCAAACGGTGACAATTTTCCAACGTCTTGGTGCCCAAAAGGAGGGTGCGGGAAGTCACCCCGTGTTGCCGACCGCGGGGAGTCACCCAGTCGGCACTAGCTGATTCTAAGTAGGTAATAGCTGTTTGTACGTGGGTAATAGCTGAATGTAGGATTGTAGTTGCGTACCAGCTGGAAAAGTTGATTTAAATATGACCTGAACAAAGCGGGCACACATGAAAGAACTAAGAAGCTAATAAGCATTTGATAGTAATCTTGAAAGACATGAAATGAAGACAATAAAAAAATTGAAGCACACAGAAAATTACCCTAATATACTGTTTATGAAGAAATGTGCAAACAACAAATCGTAAGCTAATGAACCCAAAAAAGGTATTACAGAAAACCTAAATAAAAACGAATGGGCGAATAAGAGCAGAAAACACCTTGGCAAAGTCTAGAGAGCTTGTGGATACCAGCTTATGAGGTCAATAAAGAAATCATCAAACTCAATGGATAATTGAACGGTTAGAGAGGTAGCGTGTGGTGAAAAGATGCTTGCTACAGCGCAGTAGACCACCAAGTAGCCCAAACAACTGAATGACGTGTAATATAATAAACTGCTTAAGATGAAATAGAATATCACCAATGTAATAAATTGAATAGAATATCATCAAAAGAAAAAATTTAGTAGAGGACCATCAAAATGTCCCAAAATGGCAGCTGAGATGTAGATATCTTTCTTTAATAATCTTGAAATAACAGGAAAAGAGATAGGCACCCTTGGATTTGACAGTTGTTGGGTAATGGCAGAAGAAGTAAATTAAAATATAACTTATAAAAATGTGACACAGAATAATCTTGGTTGTACACCAATTAAAGCAACAAAACATATAAGGAATCCTTTTTTTTTTTTTTAATTAGAAACATATAAGGGATCCTTTTTTTCTTTAGCTCCAAAAGTTGGGACTAGAGGTCAATGGGCTGAAGCTGGCGTGTTCTCCTCACTCCTTTGATGTCCGCCGTAGGTCCTTCAGTGTGAGATGTGTTGATGTGTGGAATAGCTTGCCTGCTGACATAGTGCAGTTGACAGATATCACTCACTATAAGCAAGCCCTTGCTGATCTGATGTGTGAGGAAATTTTTACATTTTGACTAGGCTGATGAAGTTGAATTTATTTGTAGGGATGCGTGTGTAAGCATGTATGTATTTTTTTTTGTGGTGTATATGTATATGTATGTATGTATATATATGTATGTGCATGTTTTATATTATGACTAACAGAACTGCTGTATGATCAGTTGCCTGAAGCACAAATTTCCAGTTTATTTTTCTGCTTCATTGTTTTGCCGGTCTTAGCAGTCTGGCATGCTGTATCATTTGTGCCTCCTGTCGTGCTCTGCACTCTGGCGTTGCTGGGGTGTGGGGTGGTCTTTGGGCATCCAAGGTGAGAATCCACTCACATGGGAATTAATTGTGAGTTGATAGTGGCTAGTGGATTGAAGCAGTGGAAAAAATAAACTGTATATAACTGTCCTAAAAAAAATGTGCAAGGCAATAATCGGGGCTACAAGAAAAAAGAATAATGAACACATGAAGGTAATCTAATGGGAATAAAAGCTAATAAGCTAGTAAAAGCAAACTAATTGCACAAAAAAAAACATCTAAATAATTACCTAAGAAACAATAATATTGATTGCACGTGGGTTCCAGCTTATTGGCCCAGCGCTGTGATCAACCAACTCACTGAATCATTGGACGGTGAAAGAGGTAATTTGTGGGGAAAACATACCATATATAGACACAGGGTAATAATACACTAGGGAAGAGTCTTGAGAGCACATGAAATCAAGCTAATGTGACAAAGTAGTGAGCAACATATTCAGTGAACATTTAAATGACAGAAGAATGAGCTTGTGGTGAAAATACACTCAGCACACAAACATGCTAATGAGACAAAGTATTGAGTAGTAAAATCACTGGACATTTATTTACATGATGAAAGAATGAGCTTGTGGTGTAAATACACGCAGCACACAACCACGCTAATGAGACCAAGTATTGAGCAACATATACAATAAACATCTAAATGATCAATGAATGAGCTTGTGGTGAAAAAACGCGCAGCACACGATCACGCTTATGAGACCATGTATTGAGCTACATTTTTACTAAACATTAAAATGATCAAAGAATGAGCTTGTGGTGTAAAGAAACTCACCACAGGGCAAAAAAATATGCTGATGGCGTGGGATCCTCCATCAAGTTGGTGTCCCGACACTCCAGTTGGTGAAACTGGATATCCTTAACAAGTTAAAAGTGGAGAAAGAATAGGCACAGTTAGTTCAATTGTTGAAGTTGACTATACTTGTGAAGAAGATAACTTTGAGTGGAATTTGAACAGGATGAAAACTGAAGTTGAAATAGGGGAAAGTAATTCAGATGCAGAAAAAGACTACATTAATGAAATGCTCATGAGATCTCACCTTTGTATCTCACCTTTGCAGCCCCCCACAGCCCCAACAGCCCCGCCAACAGGGCACGCAGGCATGGGAGGCAGTACACCTCAGCGC
>SDVV010026828.1:0-12199 GCA_016164225.1 Gammarus roeselii | reverse complement strand
TATATATATATATAATATATTGTTTATCCTACATGATTGTTGATATTTATCAGCTAGCATTAGTGAGTTAGGTCAATAATCTCCACACAGGGAAGATGTGAGATGGGTAATTCCACCCTACTCTAATCTATAAACAATCTTATACATGAACATAGAAGTTCATGAACATATAATAATATATCTTGAATATTTGTTTGATACATACAATTTTTCTCTTTAGATATGGGAAGTTGAGGCTTTCAATTTCATATAAAACATGCCTAGATCCCACCAATGGCCTAACAATGGATGAAGATAGTTGAAGGGTCACAAGCAAGCAATAATTTTACTGTCAATCATAGTGAACAGATAAAGACACTAGGCCAAATTTCTCAGAAAGAAGGAAGGTGGATGATGTCAAGGCGCACCTTGCCGTCAGCCAAGGTACGAATAGCTGCCTTCAACACCCTTTTTACAAATATCCATTCATCCCTCCTCACCATGTGCCCAGACCTTCTCGGAACACGCAAATCTACTCTGTCCTCTAGCTTCTTCCCATCCCCGTTCTAATTTGAACACTGCTGTTATTGATCTTGTTTCAGGGCATCACTCCAGCCATGCCCTTTAGACCTTTCATCCTGAAAATATTCGACCTTCTCACTCCTGCTCTCCCCCCCCCCCCCCCCCCCCCCCACCCCAAGTCTTGGCTTCGTAGAGCACTGTTGAGACAACTACACCCTCACACAACCCTTTCTTTGCATCCACCCCAACGTCCCACAGCTCATTACACTCGCCAGCGCACCCAGCGCTTTACAACCTTCCTTCACCACCTCAAGTACTTTGACATTTGTGCCTACTGTCCTGCTCTGTACTAGGACTTGGCTGACGTGTTCGGCAGTCGAGGGGCCACCACAGTGATATATAGTGAATTTGTGTAGGCGACTAACCTGGACAGTCAGCAGGCCTTGTCCTGTAAGAAGGGCAGAAAGTGGGGACTCAATATAGACACCATCATCACACATTGAAGAGGATGGTGTAAAAGGCTGACAGGTTGCTCTTGCTGTTCCAGTCAATGGTTGGTTGTGGGACATGGCAGGTCCATTAATACCATGAAGCATCTGATTGTAGGGCACTGAAGTGTTGGCACTCATATGAGGGGTTTCACTCTTTCTAGTAGCACAAGTTGTTACAGAAGAGTGTGTCAAACCATGCCAGTGGGATGATGTAAATGCTTGGGAAGGAAGAGCATCTGAGTTGGCAAGTCTTGATGGGTCACTATGAGGACCATCTTCAGCATTCATCTGGAAAAAAAAGGTCATGAATTTTTCACTGATTTTATCTCTGAGATAGGCACATTTATCCTCAAAATAAAATATCTAGCTCTATCATCATCCTTTTGCTTTTCAATATGCAGGTATATCATGCTGGACTGCATTTAATGTGAATTGGGAAGAATATCTCCATCAACTTCTTAAACCTTGACTTATTTCCAGCAGATCTTGGCAACAATATCCAAGACTTGGCATTAGATATCTCAGGCCTTGGCAAGCAACCCTGGCCAACCTTAAAGAACATCTTTGCAACTGTGTCTAAGGCGTCATTGAGTCTCGAGTATCACAGGTCAAAATGCAGAGCAGGAAAGGAAGCACAAACACAGTAGTAGTGCAGTGCATTTTATTGTTGTAACCCTCATAATTGTTATTTCCAATCAACAATAATTTGCTTTAGCAATCTAGATTGAGCAGAGTATTGCTATAAAAATGTTGAAAAGGATGCTAAGGTGGTGGGCAAATTGAACTGCATTGATGTGTTCAAGTTTTGGAGAAAACTAGCTCTGAGGACGGATAAGCTCGCTCATTGCTTTCCTTTGAGTTGCTGGGCAGCTGCTGAGGATTCACATTCCCAAGTTTGACTCAGCTTGACCACTTCACCATTGGCCTGTCAACATTTGTCTTTGGAAAGTATCCCACTCAGCGCTGTTGCCGCCCACTGTGCTCCTCATAGTTTGCAGCTGTCCTAAGTGTCTCCATCTCACTTGAGCAAGCTTGCTGCTTGTAGTGACCAGTTGGGGTGTGGTCCTAGCACTCCAGGAGTGCTGACCAGCCAAGTTACTGAACTGCCTCCCCTCAGCTCCAGCTTGATTTGCTATGGTTACTTGAGTTTAAAGCATCTTGAGTTTGAAGCTCAGATTTTAACCAGAGTTTTCAATGAAGATCTGAAAATGTTTCTTGAGTTGGCACTGTGATACCTGTCCACTGTAATACCTGATATCAAAGGAAAAGCACAGTTCTGGAACCTTTAGTAGGAGGACTCAGGAAGTGAAGAGATTAGTTTTGCGCTGTCATTCAAGCCAGCTACTACTTAAACCCCACAGCCCGCCTGTCTCTAGAGAGAACTACAAGATAATAATGACTGACTCCTAATTTAAAAATTACCAGACTTTTTAAATTCACATTATAGCATTAATACTGTTGAAGAACATCATTTTTCCCAATCTGAGAATTTAGTTAGCAGTTGGTAATACTTGGCCAATTATATAGTATTTTTCATTTTTTACTTGGGACCCCAGGGACGATGAGGACCCCGTACTATAGGATAGTTGCCTACCCTACACCTCCCTGAGGGAAATAAAAGTGAGTGACTTTCAAGCTCCTAAGAAATATAGGAAGTTGATAAGTTACGAAAGGATTGAAAAAAAATGATGAAATCATCCTATTAAATTGTGAGAGCCATAACCAAAAAATAAGTGTTACAAAATATGTACAAACAATTCTCTCCACTGACATAGTCCAAAATTGATTCCGGTTGCTTCAACTGGAAAATAAAAAATTCCAACCAAAATGTATACATAAAAGGCTCAATAGATTTAATGGTAGGAATAGTTTAGATTGATTAAAATGTTGTATGCTGAACAGTGCGAGTTAATCAAATGTTAACTTCCATTAGATTTAATTATGGCAGGATACAACTTGAAAAATATACATTATGATTACCTTAAAATGACAACAAAAATTACCAAACTTGTGTAAACTGTGTGCTAGCCTAATTTAAATGAGAGTTTATTATTTATTTGCTATAAATTTGTGCATTTTGATACTTCATAAACATATGTAAAAAGACAATCAATTACACATAATAAAATTGAGTGAATCTTAAAATCACATAAGCCAAGGTAGCTAACCACAAAAACTACTCATTTTTAATTGACCTAATCTTGCTATGTTTGCACAAGTGATTAAACTACTTCATTTAAATATTTTAAAATTATCTTCAATTTTTTTTTTTCAACTGTGCCTTCCATCTTATTTTTCCATTCAAGCAATTGTTTCCTACACCATTTGATTCGGCTAGCTAAGACATATTTTTAATATTTTCTGCCTAATTAGCCAGCTCATCCACTTCTTTTCTCCATCTCTCTGCAGCATTTTCCAATTTATATTTGGAAAAGCATTCCTCACCCAGATCCTCTATAAGTTTAGCCTCTTTGGTTTCCATGAGTGTCTTCAAGGATTCTTTTCTTTCTTGGTACAAATACTGTTCATACTTAATGCAAGCATCTTTGCAATAGTGAATCATTTCATCAGTAATGGTGATTTTTGAAATGTCATTTTTTTTTCCATCCTCAAGAGAGTATTTCACACCGTCACAAATTTTCTGTTCAGCGAAAATGGTTCTCTGTAGCATTTTAGTTTCAATGATGTCCTTGTTCATACTGAATCCTTGTTCCACAGTTGCTTGACCATGGGAAAGTGTGAAAATCATTTTCATAAATTCCTACAGCTCATAATATTGATTTATACCATTCAGAATTTCACCAAAAAAACATCAAGCTGAGTATTTACATTTACATGCTTGAGGAAATCTTTGTACTCTAATTTTGACAGCCTACAGAAGGACTTGTACTGCACCAAGATCACGTCACACTCACTTGCTTTGAGGAATCGATGCTTGATCATCGTGGTCAACACTCCTTCAAATTTAGATACAGTAGAATTTGGATGATTCATAATGTATCATTTATTGGGGGTTAAAACAGGACAACTGTGACACCAGCTTAGAGTTACACGGCATGCATGAACAATTTTCAAGCTGAAGAATAATGGACTTGTAGCAGGATTAGTGTTGTAATTTGAATTCAGCAATTTTTGCATCGCTGCACTCTGTTGAGGCAAAGGAAGTTTTGACTGCAAAACTAATCCTGTTTCTTACCAGTGGCAATTGATTTTCTGGATCAGAAACATCAATTTTCAGTAGAGCAGACATATTTTCATGTTCTAATGAAACCTCTTTTTCTATGAAACTATCCATTACACATCTCAAAATATTCCCTAGCTCTTGTTCAATGAAGGGAACCATCAGTTTTTCATTCTGAGAATTTTCAAGGAAAGGTTGCATGGATTTGGTAACATTATTGAATACATGAAGTATTGCATACATGAAGTATCGCTCATTGACAGCCCTTTGAATGGTCACAAAAGAGGAACATTTTGGGATTTTGCTTTTAGGACATTTTGATCTTCAATATACATTGTAATGTGTTGTCAGATTGAAACTGCTCTCTCGGCAACTCTTGAATCCTTAATCCAACGGGTTTGGCAAAATTGCAAAGGAAACTTCATGCTTCCAGTAATTTGAGTGTTAACTGATCTTCCTGCTGGTAATTCATTAAATAAATTTACCATCAATTTCAGAAGCGAATCAATCTTCCAGCCCATGCTCTCAAAGCCGGAACGGATTGCTCCATGAATAACATGTAGTCCACAAGTTTCTATGTCAATCAGAGAAGGTATTTCTGGATTAACAATAGCTCTGTCGGTTTCCAGGTCTCTGAGAAATTCTAGATTAACGTTAGGCCCGTCCATGGAAACTTGAATAAGTTTTTCAGGAATAAATTTATTTGTACCAGACTTGAAACTTCCTAGAAGGTCAATTGCCCTTGCATGGCCAAGGAATTCAGATCCGAAATAACGGTCTATGACTTGGTTATGCTTAGGATCCCAGTAACGTACAGAGAAGTAGAGTTGTTCATTTTTTGTCACTTGAATAAAACTCTTGTCAAATGAGACAGAATAAAATGGAACCTGTCTCGACTGATCAAGCAATTATTTCTCAAAATAAGGTGCTAAAGCAAAAACTAATAAATAGGCAGTCTTGGATGGTCCACAGGCCAATTTCTGGGCAATGGTTGAGTCCAGAAACATAACACCAAAGAGAGCACTTGTGTTCTTTCCTGAATTGTACGAAAGATGCTTGGTAACTTCATTCATTGTCCAGTATATTTCTGCCTTTGACACATTTTCTTTCATAACGTAGGAGTTGATAGTGCTGTTTAACAGAGTTGGATTGTCTAAGTTGGTCATTAGTGATGGTTGCGCAGGTTTCGATGCCCAGGCTATTAGTACCGAAGAGGAAGAGTTTGCAGAGGCTGTTCTCTGCTGGTGTTTCTTGTTTCTTACATGGCTTGAAAGCACTTGTTTTCCCATATTGCTGAGTGAAAAAGTACTCTTGTTGACCTCAAGCCATTTCTTAATATAATCATGTTTACACTCTTGAGGGAGCTCATTTAGAGTTAGTCCAAGTTCATCACAATTTGGGAGCTCATGTGGCTGTTGGTCTCAAGTTTCATGGCCAAGTCAGGGAAGTTGTGAGACAAGCTGCTGGTCTTTGTAGTGATTTGATTAGGATGATAGTGAATAGAAGCCCAAATTTTATGGTCACACTCTTTGTGGCACATGTCAGGTCCATTCTCGATTACTGCTCCAGTGCATGGAATCTTGGTTATGTCCAGGATGTGAAGTTGCTTGAGTCTGTTCAGAGGAGGTGGACCAAACAGGTGCATGGTCTGTCTGAGTTGTCCTCCATGACAGGCTGATGGCTCTCAATTTGTTCTCAATCAAGGGCAGGTTACCGAGAAGTGACCTCATAAAGTATTGGAGAGTTGTGTTGTAAAACAGAGGGTTTTGATTTGTCCATTCTGTTCCTAAGGTTGCTGAATGGTAGGACGCGGGGACATTGTCACTAACTCTTGATGCCACACTGCTTGGTGTATGTGGCAAGGAAGTTTTTTTTTTGTTTGATGCATTAAGATATGGAATGAGCTGTCTGCTGCTGTTGTCAAGTCTTCTATGATTTCTGCTTTCAAGGCAGGGTTGGCTGAGTTCATGGGGAATAGGTTGATTGAGTGCCAGGGTCATGCGTTCCCAGTCGTGTTGGCGAGTCTGTGGTGTGATTTGTCCTGTTGCTTTTTTTTTTAATATGTATAAATAAAATATGTGTATATGTATGTATTTGCTTTCATAGTTTTCTGCTTGGTTGTAGTTGTGCTTTGGGTTTTCATGGGAGTAGCTTTGGGTTTGTTTTCAGGAAGCCAATGGAGCGCATCCTTTCCAGCATCTTCCAGTTGTTGTTCTGCGGAGTCTTTGTAGGTGCTGGCACGCATGGCTGTGCTGGCCTCTCCAGGCTTGGTGCACTTGACAACTGGGTATGTTGAGCCCTTGGAGGGGGGGGGGCGCAAATGTAAGAATCTTTTAGCCACAACTGGTGAAACTTAGTGGGTTTCATTTTTCATTTAGTAAATATTTGTATTTTATCCTAAATAATCTTCTGAAGAATGCAATATAATATCATTAATGGTCAGCAATCACATTAATATTCTACATAACCATGAATTATATCAAAACAAGTTGAAAGTAACAGCTGCTACACAAATAGAGTGAATTAATTATTTAGATACCAAATTTTTTTGGGCAGAACATTAAACATTAATTATATAATCAAGAGGATAAATTACAAAATTAAATTGTCTGTAAAACTACTTGAATGTATGAAATATGCTATACTGAGACCAATACAAAATATTTGCCCCAATTATTTAAAAAAAAAATGACACAGGGAAACCTGGGGGGAAGTCTATTTATCCCCTGTTAAAGATTTAGTCATCAACACTCTGCAAGACTAGCTATAGAATTTGAATAGAATAATGATAAGTAGGCCATTATTATTCATTAATTTTTGTTGAAAATTAAAATATAGCTACTTACTTTTTTAGATTCAGAAACCTTTTTCTCTTTTTTCATATTGGCCCATTAAAAAATTCCCTGACTTTCATGATTCATCCACAAATTCACTGACTTTCCCTGTCTGTATGAACACTGAATGGGCCAAACAATATGGACATTTGGGCTTCAAGACAACTGACTTAGAAGCAATTAAGCAATTTCTGAAAAACAAAAACATCAAAGATCACCAGGCTTGTCATATTTTAAACATTCATCATACAACAGTTGAGTAAGGGCTTGCCTATGGGGACTGAACTATCACAATCCTTGCACCAACACATCTTGCACTGCAAGACCTTGTAGTAGTGTGTATGCTCGTCTTTTTACCTGTTGTATGTTATTTGTGTAGCATGCCCTTGGTATTCATTGTATCTTGGGTAACTGCCCATTGTAGATCCACCTTCAATTCTTGTTTAAATACTGGAAGATCATCTGCAGGTTGGATGGTGGCGCCAACATCGGGGTTATTTTTCGGAGAGCTCCTGATGCGAGAACACAAGGCCAGCCAGCTTGTAATACAGACATCAAGAGGAGATTTTTTGGAGCATGATGTGTTCAGTTGTGGAACAGCCTTCCATGTTTTGTGGTGGAGTCAGATTCCCTGACTGCATTCAAGGGGTTGCTTGCAGAGTTTCTGGGTGATGTTGTTTGAGTTTATTTAGGTTGGGGGAGGTTCTTCTGTAACATGTTGGTATCCTAGCTTTGGATCTACCTGCTGGATGTGCTACCTCAGCCATTCCCCCCTTTTTTTGTTATATGTATATATTGCTGTGATGTTGGAGTGGTGGGTTGTGGTGTGTGTGTGTGTGTGTGTTTGTGTGTTTGTGGGTATGTGTGGGTGTTTTTGTGTGTGCATGTGTGTGTGTGTGTGGGTGGGTGGATATGTGTGTGGGTGGATATGTCTGTGTGAGTCTGTCTGGATGTGTTGCTTCTTCATATGCTTCTTTGTTGTACAGTGTGCTGTTCTGTATATTTTTTTTTTGTCATTCATACGGATGGTTCCTGTGATAGGCAATGGTGCGTACTAATTCCAGTTCCTATACCTGTGTTAACATAGCTGTTCTCAATGTTAAACTGGCACACATGGCTGTGCTGGCCTCCCCCAGGTCTGCTGCTCCTCACTTGCTTGTAGCGCTGCTGGAGGGGGCTGCAAAGGTGTAAGAGACTACCCTGCATGGCAAGTGAGGCAGGAGTGACCAGAACAGCTTATCTCTTGATGCACAATTACATTGGCGCCCAAACATTGGACTATTGATTGCAATTAAAATGCTGTTAAACATTTGGAAATCAGATAATGATCCGAGCTTGCTCTTGATGTGGCTACTATTCAGCACCCCATTCTTGATGTAGTCTAGCCACCCTTGATGTATTCTAGCAACCCTTGATGTATGATTCTTTGGCAATGGTTGTCATTGATTCTTGGGCAATTGTTGTCATTGATTCTTGGGCAATTGTTGTCATTGATTCTTGGGTGGGTGTTGTGTGGGCTGCAGTCTAGGTTCTTGGATAGGTAAGGTGTATTGGTAACCTTTGCCCTGAACTGGGGTCCTTTAACGCTGAAGTTAGGACCTTTGTCCCTGAACTGTAAGGTAACGCAACAAGCTCTTAGAATTAGAGTAGCAAACCATCGTGTGGAAGGAAGCTGGAGTATACGGTGGGTTACCAACAAGGATGTCTTCAACAGAGGCCAAGCTAGGTGGGGAGGTATGTAGTAGTGTGTATGCATACCTTTCTACATGTTGTATATTGTTCACGTAGCATTCTCTCTGTTTTCATTGTCTTGTTGGGTAACTGCCCTTTGTAGATTCACAAGGTCTACCACCTTGCAAGGCAAGGGAGGCAGGAGTGACCTGTATGGCTTCTCTTTTTGTGCATGATTACAACCTACCAGGGACATTGGAAGAACAAGGAAGAAATAAACTTCAGACATTACAATGTAGCTATGTTTTATCACTCCCATGCCAACTAATAATGGATCAGTTTTTAGAAAGCTAGTTTGGTCAATATTAGATCTAATGGGTCATTTTTGATGTTTGACTGCGTACATCAAACTTTTTCTTTCTATTATTACAAACTATATAACTGGACAGTGTTATTCCAAGCCTGAAATAATTATAATACTTGGAAAAATTAATAGACCAGAACAAGGCATTTTCTTTATTTTTATTGAAGACTATCTTAGAACATTTTAATGTGGTAATAGTATAGCTAATAAAATTGGTTGGAATAAGTTTTAATACAATATGTGAAATGAGTCTCATAAAATCTTTTGAAAATAGGTTTTATATAAAACTCTGATACCTGTTTTTGCTGTGGTGCAAGGCTTGGAGCAGTATGTGCAGTGGTTGGAGAAGGAGATTTCTTTCAAAGGGTATTGCTGAGTTGTAAGGAGTGGGTGGAGCATGACTATGGTTGCATTGAGGAGGCATCTGAAAAGAGTGGGGGTCCCTGTGGCTGGTTGTTTAGTGGTGCTAGACCCATGTGGAGATGGTGATGCTTCTAGCTCAAATTCAGTGGGGTCAGTGATTCAAGGCCTGGAGGAGTTCAGCAAGGGAGGAATTTAGGCCTTGGAGGTGCAGAGAAGAGCAAGTCTGGGGGGTTGTTACTCCTTGCAGCAGTGAGGTTTCTCCGCTGCGGTCTACTCCAGGGAACGCTGGTGCTTCTGAGCAGAGCTGCCTGCCCTTGTTCGCAGCTGGGCCTCTTGTGGATTTGCCGTCCTTGTCTTTGTAGTTGGCATAGGTACATGGTGGCTCCGCTGGCAAAGTGTGCAAGATTGTGGGGGGTGGGGTGCAATGCTTGCCGGTGGTCTTGTGGGAAGTTGGACTGTGGTGTTATAACACTTAGTTTTTACACTTATAAGATGTAGCCAAAGTTTGAGTTTCTCATGGGGTGAGCAGCTGGGTAGGGCTATCATCCCTTGAAAGTGCTTCCTTCAGCAAACAGATGTGTGCCCTCTGATTTGGTTGCTCATCCAAGATACTGTCATTGAGGGAGGGTCATTTGTGCTTATCTGTCATAGCAAGAAGGTCAGCAGTTTTGTGCACTGTAGCATCGACCAGGGTGACTCCTCGAGGTTGATAACTTCGGGGAGGGTGCCGTTTTGGGCACCAAAATGTTGGAAATCACAATATTCAACTACGGGACTTGTAAGAGCAGGTCTTTGTTAGTAAGTATTGGCTACTTGTAGAAATTTGATGCGCACAGAATCTATGAAAAATTGCTCAAGTGAAGGTGTGTTTTTCAGGTCCCCAATAATTTTGGTTCTGAAAAATCAACGTTCTGCAAACTTAGATGCTGTGGCTTGACTTTCCATTGGATTAGAGCCAAATTTGGTGGTGATACTTGGAATATGTCGTAGTTTGTTGCATATGAAGGATTTATGGAAGAAATACAAATATACAACTGCAGGGAATCACCCCAGGTGAAAAACAATTGAGGGCTTTGACCACCTATTTTGTTGTTAAACATCTTTGTTTTTCTTCAATGAAAATTATTTAAATGCAATTTTACACACATATAATGACATCTGGAAGTCAATAACCCACAATAATGATACCACAGCTAATTTCAAAATGCTCAACTAATTTTATAATGACCCAATGTTTATAACACATGGTGACAAGTCTAGGCCTAAGTGTTAACTTATGTTTAATGCCCAAGAACAATTTTTTTTCATCATATTTTCAAATCAAGATAACAATACCTTACCTAGCATGACTTGTATTCATGTTAATGCAAGAAGTTTGCTAAAGAATTGAAGGAATAATCTTTTTACTTGTTTTGTAGTTTCTATTAAAAAGACCGTTCTTTTGCAATATTTGCTCATTTACCAATACTTCAGGGTCATAATTAGTTCAGGATGTGGAGAAATTACTTCCAGTAAAGTTAGATTGCAATTATTGAAGAAAAACATTGTTTCTCGCATTGAAATTGAAAAAAAATCATTTGACAGTCTTCTATGACGGCAGCAAAAGATGAGCATAAAAAAACCTGTCAGACATAATATTTTACATAAAACTTTACTTTAGGCAACTGTTATATACTAATATGGGCAGGTTCTATCTATTGGTACTTTCAAACTTTTAATTTGCATTCCAATCATTGATATATGAGGGGTGCGGGGAATCACCCCGTTCGGAGCGGGGAATTACCCCCGATTAGGGGCCGTAGCTCGCTGCATGTTTTTTTGTAAATAACTTTTTATGGTCATCAATAGAATGGTACACATACAAAGTTTCTAGGCTGCGTACTTTTTGAGTTATTTCAATGTATGCGCAAAATGCGGGGAGTCACCACGGTCGACGCTATAATATTAAATGAGAGCCAGGTGTTTTTTCACAATGACGAAACCTCTGTCTCCGTAGCCCTGTTTGATATACATTTAGGGCGGAGTCTGCAACTCTACATAATCAGTAGCTTGGCCAATAACAATCAAAGAATTAGGATGACACACCCCTTCAGAGTCTAGTAAACTGTAGGGCCATCCCATCACTGGACAGTTAGTGCCTATAATTTAGATCAGGCACGTTCCCCTTGCGCGCACTTCAGTTTATTTGGACAGCGTGTAAACAAGGATAGCAAGGAACAAATCTTGTTCACAATCGCACTGTCTCTGTCTTTTTACTCGCTTACAAATATAAGCCGCTGTGTTTGTGCCCTATTCAACATTATTTATTTCATCATCACCAATTCACAATATAAATCATACACCTTTGACATGAAGCTGACCCATCTATGTGTTTATATTCTAGGGAGGTGGAGTTGATGATTGAGGAGAGAGTAGCCAGGTCTGCTGCTGTGTGTGGTGGAGTCAGTGGCGGCCTATCTGCAGAAGATGTGATGGGTATAACTGAGGAGAGAGTGTCCAGTTTGGTGAATGGTGGGGTGGTGCGTGCAGAGCTGAGAGAGCTGGATGATCAGAAGCGTGGTAGAAGGTATGTTGTTTTGAGAGGCTTTGAATCTAGTGATGCTGAGGTGGTGAAAAGAAAGTTTGATAGGATTTGTGGAGTTCTGAATGTGGGCACGATTGAACTGAGTGACATGAAGTGTCTGAATGCTAATGGCTTATTTAGAGCATGTGTTGAGAATGATGAGCAGAGGTATGCATTGCTGAATGCTGCAAAGGGGTTGATGCATGTTGATGAGTTTAAATCTGTGTATGT
>SDVV010026827.1:0-12200 GCA_016164225.1 Gammarus roeselii | reverse complement strand
TCGTGCATGTATGTCCTGGTGCATCGTCGTGCATGTATGTCCTGGTGCATCGTCGTGCATGTATGTCCTGGTGCATCGTCGTGCATGTATGTCCTGGTAAATCATCGAGCATATATGTCCTGGTACATCGTCGTTCATGTATGTCCTGGTGCATCGTCGAGCTTGTATGTCCGGGTGCATCGTCGTGCATGTGTGTCCGGGTGCATCGTCATGCATGTATGTCCGGGTGCATCGTCGAGCATGTATGTTCAGGTGCATCATCGAGCATGTATGTCCTGGTGCATCGTCGTGCATGTATGTCCTGGTGCATCGTCGTGCATGTATGTCCGGGTGCATCGTCGTGCATGTATGTCCGGGTGCATCGTCCTACATGTATGTCCTGGTGCATCGTCGTGCATGTATGTCCGAGTGCGTCGTCGTGCATGTATGTCCTGGTTACTCGTCATCTGAGGGACAGTTAGATACTATGTCCGATGTTCTCGAATCATATGTGGACAAGGCGTCTAAATAATTATCTAATAACATCATGTTCTACCTCGCCCGGTCCGTCCATAAATAGGGACTTATGCCATCGATTTCACGGTCATGGCAACCTGACAACAAACGGGCAGTGACCAACTAACAGTCATCGACCTACCATTAAGCGGGCATCGACCTACCAACAAAATAACTTACGGGCATCGACTCACCAACAAACGTGCATCGACCAACAAACGGGCATCGACCTACCAACAAACGGGCATCGACCTATCAACAAACGGGCATCGACCTACCAACAAACGGGCATCGACCTATCAACAAGCGGGCATCGATCAACCAACTAACCAATTTACGGGCATCGACCTACCAACAAACGTGCATCGACCTACTAACAAACGGGCATCGACCTACCAATAAGCGGGCATCGACCAACCAACAAACCTACATACGGGCATCGACCTACCAACAAACATGCATCGACCTACAAACATACGGGCATCGACCTACAAACATACGGGCATCGACCTACTAACAAACATGCATCCACCAACCAACAAACCAACTTGCGGGCATCGACCTACCAACAAACGTACATCGACATACCAACAAACGGGCATCGACCTACCAACAAGCGGGCATCGACCAACCAACGAACCAACTAACGTGCATCGACCTAACAACAAGCGTGCATCGACCTACTAACAAACGGGCATCGACCAACCAACAAACCAACAAACGTGAATCGACCTACCAACTAACGTGCATCGACCTACCAACAACCGTGCACCGACCTACCAACAAGCGGGCATCGACCAACCAACAAACCAACTAACGGGCATCGACCTATCAACAAACACGCATCGACCTACCAATAAGCACGCATCGACCTACCAACTAACGGGCATCGACCTACCAACAGCGTTCATCGACCTACCAACAAACACGCATCGACCTACCAACAAGCACGCATCGACCTATCAACTAATGAGCATCGACCTACCAACAAACACGCATCGACCAACCAACTAACGGGCATCGACCTACCAACAGCGTTCATCGACCTACCAACAAACACGCATCGACCTACCAACAAGCACGCATCGACCTACCAACTAACGGGCATCGACCTACCAACAAACACGCATCGACCTACCAACAAACGCGCATCGACCTACCAACAAACACGCATCGACCTACCAACAAACACGCATCGACCTACCAACAAGCACGCATCGACCTATCAACTAATGGGCATTGACCTACCAACAAACGTGCATCGGCCTACCAACAAACGTGCATCGACCTACCAACAAATCAACTAACGGGCATCGACCGACCAACAAACACGCATCGACCTATCAACTAACGGGCATCGACCTACCAACAAACCAACTAACGGGCATCGACCGACCAACAAACACGCATCGACCTACCAACTAACGAGCATCGACCTACCAACAAACGTGCATCGACCTACCAACAAGCGGGCATCGACCGACTAACAAACCAACAAACGTGCATCGACCTACCAACAAACGGGCATCGACCTACCAACTAACGGGCATCGACCTACCAACAAACATGCATCGACCTACCAACTAACGGGCATCGACCTACCAACAAACGGGCATCGACCTACCAACAAACGTGCATCGACCTACCAACAAACCAACTAACGGGCATCGACCGACCAACAAACACGCATCGACCTATCAACTAACGGGCATCGACCTACCAACAAACCAACAAACGGGCATCGACCTACCAACAAACGGGCATCGACCTACCAACTAACGTGCATCGACCTACCAACAAGCGAGCATCGACCAACTAACAAACCAACTAACGGGCATCAACCTACCAACTAACGGGCATCGACCTACCTACATAATAAAGCATTCACCCTCGCCAAGCTGGCCACTCACTTAAGATATGCGAAAAGACGAATTCAATGTGAACTCGCATTTTGCCACACCAAGTTGTACATTTCATTATTGACGTACAGTGACAATCTACGATTTGTGACGCATTACAATTTTAACTCAATAATGCGGCAACTCTGATTGCTAAATAAGGCGGCAACTCTGATTGCTAAATAATGCGGCAACTCTGATTGCTAAATAATGCGGCAACTCTGATTGCTAAATAATGCGGCAACTCTGATTGTTAAATAATGCGGCAAATCTGATTGCTAATTAATGCGGCAACTCTGATTGCTAAATAATGCGGCAACTCTGATTGCTGAATAATGCGGCAACT
This sequence comes from Gammarus roeselii, assembly GCA_016164225.1. Classification (NCBI taxonomy): domain Eukaryota; kingdom Metazoa; phylum Arthropoda; class Malacostraca; order Amphipoda; family Gammaridae; genus Gammarus; species Gammarus roeselii. The sequence continues at coordinate 9,461 of SDVV010026827.1, read as the reverse complement.
CTGATTGCCAAATAATGCGGCAACTCCGATTGATAAATAATGCGACAACTCTGATTGCTAAATAATGCGGCAACTCTGATTGCTAAATAATGCGACAACTCTGATTGCTAAATAATGCGGCAACTGTGATTGCTAAATATTGCGACAACTCTGATTGCTAAATAATGCGGCAACTCTGATTTATCAATAATTTCAGTAAATAACTATAAATGTTTCTTGGAGGATCCACACTTTTTTCTTTTATCATTAATTCTGCATTTTTTCAGATTTCAACTTTTAACAATGGAAGACATCTTTGTTCCTCCTGATAGAGATGCAAATGAACCCCAGGGTGGGGGTGACACGGGATCAGTGTCCCTCCTCGCAGACCCTCCTCCCATAATCTCCGTCACTTCTCCAGATTCTCCCCAATTCCAAGCATTCCCCTACGATCCCGACCCTTTCCCACCATTCTTTCTGTTCGCATCGTCCGAACTGACCCCAACCTCAGCACCCGACTACGATGAGTCCATGGACGATGGTGACCCAGTCATAGGTAATATGTGGTTAATAGAGAGGGTGGGAGAAACAAGGTAAATATAGAAGGTGGTAGAGACTTGAGAAACAGAGACGGTGGATTGAAGTACTAAAGAGTGAGGGTGGAAGATACGTCATAAATAAGGAGAATACAAAATAATTATGAATAGAGAGGATAGTATAGAGATGTGGGTAGAAGAGGCCTGGTATGTAAAGAGGGTGGGAGAGACGTGGTAAATAGGGAGGGTGGAAGACACATGGTAATAGGTATGTGGAAGAGACGTGGTAAATAGGGAAGGTAGAAGACACGTGGTAATAGGGTATGAGGAAGAGACGTGGTAAATAGGGAGTATGGAAGACACATGGTAATAGAGTACGTGGAAGAGACGTGGTAAATAGGGAGGGTAGAAGACACATGGTAATAGGGTATGTGTAAGAGACGTGGTAAATAGGGAGGGTGGTAAACACATGGTAATAGGGTATGTGGAAGAGACGTGGTAAATAGCGAGGATGAAAGGGGCGTTGAGGATACAGAGGGAGAAAGAGACTGGGTAATGATGTAAAAAAGGCAAGGTAAATTGAATGTGTGAGAGAGATGTGTTGTGTAGAGGGTGTGGAAGAGATGTGCATTAGAGAAAGTGGATGAGTAAGAATTCAAAACAATACAAGAAAGGAAACCGCAATCATGATTTCATTTCTCGGAACTTCCTCTGTAAAACGATGAACCTAGTGATGCCGCTCTTCAAGTCCCTCGTCCGTCCCCACCACGAGGACGCAGTCCAATTCTTGTTTCCACACATGAGGTGGAACGTAGCCAAAGTCAAACGCATCCAGCATCGTGCTACTCAACTCATCCCGCATATATTCCCCCGCAGCCACGATGATAAGCTCAAAAAGCTTGTCTTCACTCCCCTCGAGTAACGAAGGTTTTGGAGCCATCTCATTGAAACCTCAGTGTACTGGAAAGGATTTAACTATGTGAGTCCTGTTGGTTTTTTTTGACAATATCCCAACATTCCTACTCGAAACAACGGGGCGAAACTTTTAGAAATCGTTTCGATAGGGCGTTTGCGCAACTTTTTTTCTCGACCGCAATGTCGCGGAAATGAAACTACTTACTTGCCATGGAAGCTGGTGCTATATCCGCGAATTCATTCAAACACACTCGACTAATAGTAGGATACGTATGACTGCCGACTGGGCACGACACCCCTTTTCAGTGCAGCGAAGATGACTATTAGTATTATCAATTATCGTTTCTAGTAATATTTTACTAGGATTGCTACTATTATTGTGATTATTAATTTGATTAGGATTATTGGGAATTTCTTTAGTATTATCACTAGTAGTAGTAGTAGTATTTCTAGTATCATAATTATCAATTTTGGGACGATCTACTCTTTCCGTAATGCATTGGTTAAGAGACTGCAACGGCAACTCATATCCGCCTCTAAACCATTTTCAAGGCCATCAGAATTGGTTGTGAACCTGCAACAAAACTCACAATCACCATTGAGCCCTTACCAGGCTCACTAATTTCTCGTAATCCTGAAAGACCATCAATTGTTTGTAGATGCCGCGATCAAAATATCTGGGCATTGAAACCGCACCAGCGTCACAAACTCGACTGGGTGACGTAAATTAGAAGGGATGCCAGCAATTTTTGTACTTGAGTGTCATGAAGGGTCTAGACTCAAGAGCTGCAAAGAGCTGATGTATTCTAAAGAGAGGTCCCTCCGACGTCTCACCTCGAAGTTAACACAACGAACCACAAGTTCATCAAGGATTATTCTTCTCAACACTTGCGCAAGCACCATTGCCATGGAAACTGGGCCTGGTGCTCTTCAAATGTTTATGCATGTTTTAAAAATCTCATGCCTCATATGCTCATTCTGATCGTGACTCATTAACAAGTTAGGGGACCTTATTATAACTACTGGAGCAAGTCAATACGCTTGTCCCGGGAAAAGTACTTTGAGGGTATGGGTGTGTTTGTCTCTGCTCGACAGTCTCAGATGCGACCGCCTGAACCTGAATGTTTCTCTTCCCGTCTCCAATCGCTCCTATCCTATTGTTGTCAATCTGACATTCGACCATTTTTTCTCCGGAGCTGAAATGCTTCGATTGGTTGTGGGGTTGTAGCCAATAGGTACTGAAGGTGGTAGCTGTGGTCCTTCTCTCTTTTCTATCCTCTAAAGCTTTTATTACTTTCCCCTACTCATCTTGCGAGGAAAAGCTCTACATCAACCCTAGTACTCGCTTCATTCATTAATTTAATCTTATCCAATCTGATATGGCAGGAATATGTTTATCCTTTTATCATACAACTCAAGTGAAGTTTTTGACGACACTCTCATGCCCATGGCAAAACATTTAAAAGGTTTGGCATTCGTGGAAAATTGATTTCATACTCAATCGTCATGAGGCACTATGAACATCTTCCCGTGGGTTTCTGAAAAAAATCGCCGATAAAATTTATTTTAGTAGAACAAATATAAATAAACATGAACGGTACATTAAAATTAGAAAATTGTAATTATTCTGAATAGTTGACAAATTTGATTTGCTTGTGTGAACTGGTAAACAACTGTTTCTCTAGTGAGGGTGACGGTGAAGTAGGCGAACACAGCAGGCGCGCGGTGAGTTTGCCGAGATTGGAATAATGGAAAACATTCGATCAAAATTCCGTAAAAATATACGAAATATCCTGTTAAGAAATTATACCTCCAACAAATTTTAGAATTTTATGTAATGGATGAAAGTGGATAGCTTATTTCCTTAATGTTTCTTTAACAATGATGTGGTACCCATCAAAACCCCATCCTTCGATGAGAAGACAGCGCCTTCAATTTACTTTTATTTCCTTCATATGTCAGATGCCAGGGCACCGGTCAGCGATAGCGGCCCGGACGCCGTCATCAGTGACGCAGGGGAAGAGAGTGAGGGGGTCGAAGATTGGAGTATGGCAAGCAGTGGTGATCAGTGGCAACTGGTGAGCGACCATCGCCAGGATGGTCATTCAACGCCTTCCGGCTTCGTGTTGGCCAGCGAGGGCACTCCCAGCATCCCTGACGACCTTATGAGCTTATCAACAGACCAGGATGAAGAGTCGTCAGACGAGGACGAAGGGTCGTCAGACCACAATGAAGTGCCACCAGACCCCGACGAGGTGTCATTCTACGACTATCCCGACGACGTCTTGTCTGGTTTTGGTGCCCAGGAACGAGGGAATTCAACCGCTTTCAAAAGCAAGAACCTCAGCCTCGGGCACTTGAGTCGTGAGAATACCCTGGAGGAGGAGACGGAAGATTCGGAACATCGAACGTCCTACGACTTGAATGGCAACGAGGAGTGCACGACACCGCTGGGTGACCCTTTGTTATCGAGCATAGTGTTCGACATCAAGGAGGGTCGAACTGGAACAGAGGACATCTACCATGACACCGAAGATGGCGAAGAGGACATGGAAAGTGAGTGCTGGGGGTAGAGTCTCCTCCAAGTCGAATTGCATGGAACAGCTAGTGAATGAACGATGGTGAACATCTAGAGATGAACAATAGAACAATGTGTTGTGCAATACCCTGATGAACAACAGATATATATATACAATATACTGATGAACAATTAAAAGCAGAACAATACACACTATTCACCTGATAACAATCGATGACCAATGGGTTAATCCTTTTGAAAGATTTATTGAACACCTTTATCCTTCCTTCACGAGTATTTTGTTCTGTCTCTAACTTGTTTCTTCTCGCAGCTCCTCGGGCACCCGCTATAAACCACATCAACAACGTCACCAGCCTTCACGGCTGGTGCTCGGCAAGCCATGATGACCCTGGTAAAGATGCTAGGATATCTACCTCATCATAATCCTTCTCATCGCTCATAGTTATCGTCTTTTTAATTTCTGCTTATTATTGTCATCGTCATCATCCCTCTTATCTCTCCTTACCAGCACCTTCTTACCTCTCCTCTTCATTATCTCCTGGCTAGCAATGACTAGTTCATTGTCGGCTCAACGTGTGATGTGCTGCTCCTAAAATTGGCGGGTTCAAAGATTAATAAAACTTTTGTCTCTCGTCCTTAAGATGATATATTAGAAAATAAGTTAGACAATGCTGATATTTTTTACGATTTTCTATCACATGTAATATTCTGAGAATATTTATCATTTCGAGGAGATCATTCAACGCTTCAAGAGAAGCAGGAACAAGTGTTCATGATTATATTAATTTGAGTTCATTGTTTCTTCGGGCGACGAACGACCAGCTTTCACTAATTCAAAATTTGTCCTACATGGTTGAATAAACTTGAATTTCCCCTGAGTTGTTTTAAGTTGTGTCCCGATAACACAGTCCTACCCCGCGTGTCACACATCGAGGATGCAGGCTATACAGAAATGCTGTAATTATCTACATTTTTCAAAGACTTTGGGTAATTGGATCTCCTAAATTTATTGGTGAAGAACTCAGTAACTGTATCTATACACAGCCTGTTGCGCCACCCTGTTAGGAAATTTACAAGCTGTTACTCAGTAACTTTACTAATTGTTGTTGATAATCACGTCCTTAATTGCAGACATGGCGGTGAAAGTGGGGGCAAGTAGGGGGTTTTACTTCTCGAATGTCCCGCAAGGGGAATTCCCGGAAACTCCTACTTCCCACGAGAGTTTGCAGGAGGAGAGTTTCTTCGACTCTGGGAACTTTCAGACAGTGGATGACGCTTACGAGTGCTACCCGGCGGTGAGTGTGTACCGATACTTTAGGCTTAATACTGAAGAAAAAAAACATCTTGACGTTATTCTGTCCAAATTGCCTTCGTAAAAACAGAACAAGATACCATTTTTTTATTGTGTCAGTGATATTCTCTTAGTATTTTCGGGTTCATCATGAGGATTTCAAATTTATTTTCTAAGATTTAAGCTATGTTTAGGTTTAAATCTTAAACCTATGGGGAATAGACAGAGGGGAATAGACTGAGTCAGAGGCACATCACAATAGAAAATGATACGTAGCTACCAAATCTTCTTTGCCCGTGAGTCGTTCTGCAAACATTTGTTGCTTTAGTATTGTTGACACTAACTTCTAACCGAGTTTAGAGTACTAAGGAACATCTGCAGCCTACCAAGCTTTGGACATTGTTGAAGGACATTTGCTAATTGTGTGATAGGTCAACACGATGTTGTTCCTTTCATTCGATCAACGGAAAACATTGTTAAGCCTACTCACCCTAGTTGAGCATGACGTTGCGTGGCTTGCTCTGACCGTTAAAAGATGTTGAGAGTGGAGGAGGCCAACCCGAAGTTGAACATTATATAGACTCTCGGAACGTTTGTAACATTAATCACAGCTTCCGAACTAACTACTTAATATGGAATGTTACATGGAACGTTACATGAAATGTTACATAAAATGTTACATGAAATGTTACATGAAATGTTACATGAAATATTACATGAAATGTTACATGAAATGGTACATGAAATGGTACATGAAATGTTGCATGAAATGTTACATGAAATGTTACATGAGATGTTACATGAAATGTTACATTAAATGATACATGAAATGTTACATGAAATGCTACATGAAATGTTACATGAAATGTTGAATGAAATGTTACATGAAATGTTACATGAAATGTTACATGAAATGTTACATGAAATATTACATGAAATGTTACATGAAATGTTTCTTGAAATGTTACATGAAATGTTACATGAAATGTTACATGAAATGTTACATGAAATGTTACATGAAATGTTACATGAAATGTTACATGAAATGTTACATGAAATGTTACATGAAATGTTACATAAAATGTTACATGAAATGTTACATGAAATGTTACATGAAATGATGCATGAAATGTTACATTAAATGTTACATAAAATGTTACATGAAATATTACATGAAATGATACATGAAATGTTACATGAAATTTTTCTTGAAATGTTACATGAAATAGTAAATGTACTGTTACATGGAAAGTTACCAGAAATTTTCTATGAAATGATACAAGAAATGTTACCTGAAATATTACAATATTTTTTTTATGAAACGTTGCATGAAAAGATATATACATGAAATGTTGCATGAAATGTTACATGAACTGTCACATAAAATATTTCATGAAATGTTACATGTAATATTACATAAAATGATACGAGAAATGGTACATGAAATGCAAAAGGAAATGTTACATGTAATATTGCATGAAATGTTCCCTGAAATGTTACATGAAATATTACATGTAATGTTGCATGAAATGTTGCATGAAATGTTACATGAAATGTTACATAAAATGTTCATGAAATGTTACATAAAATATATATATAATAATTGTTACAAAAAATGTTACATGAAATGTTACATAAAAAATTATATAGGCGCGGGATGAAAAAAAAGTGTAACTTTGATAATGGGGCTGATAACTTGATATAATTTAATGAGTATGTAGGGTGAAGGAACTGAGTTTATTTTCATATGTATTTGCTCTCCCTGTTGAAATTTCAAAGGGTGCGCACACCCAACTAGACATCCGTAAATTAACGCATGGAGGAACTAATCGCCTTTTCAAGATTATGTTGGATTGGTTCGGTGGTGCGGTCAGGTTCGAAGAGGCGGTCTGTCCCCGTGGTGCGGTCAAGTTCAAAGAGGCGGTCTGTCCCGGTGGTGCGGTCAGGTTCATAGAGGCGGCCTGGCTCAGTGGTGCGGTCAGGTTCGAAGAGGCAGCCTGGCTGGGTGGTGCGATCAGGTTCGAAGAGGCGGCCTGGCTCAGTGGTGCGGTCAGTTTCGAAGAGGCGGCCTGGCCTGGTGATGCGGTCTGGTTTGATTATTTGGTCTGGTAGTCCAGTATCCGATCAATGTGTCAATGATACAGTTTTGGCAGGTTGGCACTGGGAAGGTTGTCTTTGGTACCGCCGTGTGACAGTGCCACGAAAAAGGATTACCAAAACATTGCTTGTTGTTATTCGTCGCAGCTGTCTTCCGGTCTTCCGTGGCATATCTTATAAAGGTACACAATCGCCACATTATTTAAAAGCAGTCCTCTTGCAATAGATACAGTCTACCATTCTGCAGGATTCTACAGTATTCCGCAACATTTTAAACCTGTTTGGACCATTCACTCTGTGCAAGATGACAAGTCCATCTAGTTCGACGAGAGAAACCAATAAGTGTATAAATCCCTAACACTAGTTCAATTGGAAGTCACGCTATCAATGTGAATCCCCACAACTATTGTGGACAGGACAACAGATCATTTTAAATGACAACAAATAATTTTAAATGAATGCTAACAAATTATTTTAATTGAAAAAAATCAACATCGAACACCCAGAATAAAGGTGAAGTTACGCACCCGTGACTTACTAACACCCAGAATCAAGGTAAAGTTACGTTTCCGTGACTTACTCTTATTCTGAACCCGAGTGAATTCTAGCGTCTAGAAGAATAATTTGCATCTGTCATCTTCCTCCTCAGAAGTTCAGTAGCAGTAAGTTCGACGTGTTCGGATCCCGGCCTCGGAAGCGGGATGCCGCTAGGGAGTGCAGGGGCTGGTGGTAGTCCTTCATAGGCCCTGAAGGAGATTCGATCCGTCCAACTGAAAAGAGGTACCGAAACCCTTTGCAGTAAACTAGTTAATGCACTGACAAACCGCCACTTATGTTACCAGCTAAAAATAGGGAGGAATATTCTAGACCTATCTACGTCTGCAGTTTGGCCGACGACGGTGACCTCCCGTTGTTTTGCTTGCCAATATATATTACTAAGCCACTCGAACTCTTGGAAACCCTTAGTGCCATCTACTGGCAAGTCCCGACGCAATAAACCAACAGACATTACTTCTCCCATAATTCAATACATTTTAGAGCATCAATCGTTAAAACGTATATTAAATATTTTTAAAAGTCCCATTTTGTGTACTTATAAATCCCATTCAATTACGTTTTTTCCCACTGTCTACTTGTAAGACAACTTATAAAACAAACAAAAACTGGGTTCTCTCCTCTTTGACAAAATTTGAATGTTAAGATTTATTTTTCGAATTACTGAATTTTACAACTTCAACCACAGATTTCCTTGAACTACAGAACTATTCCTGTAGTTTCCTGTAGCATATGTTTCTCCATTATTTTGACTGAGTCATTGCACAACACAAAAGAATGTATGCACCGGTAGACTTAGTAAGCTTTTTCAATGTTGAGCATGTTTCTGTAACGCATGGAACATAACATATGAACCCTGGTAATCAAACTGTTTGCAATCAAGACTATATTTTCAGAGATGGATCATAAAGAGAAATATTACAATTATAGATATATCGCTGTCGCCAATATTCTTCGGATATTTGACAAAAAACTACTGTACCTATATACAATAACAATCCCCTACATGACTAATATACATGTATATCTGACTGTAAGCCGGGTATATTTGATTACACATTAAAAATGCCAAACTTATTTCAGTCCCAAAGCAAACTCCTGCCACCGTAATATTCCGAAATTTTATAAATATATATATTTTTAATTTGGAGACTTGGACCGCCCGCTTTTCGAAATATGAATAGTGCTTTGACATTTTCATGTCCAGTCAAATAAAATCCGTCAGCTTGCGCATTCTCTCCTATCATTGAATGACACTTTCAGTTAAATGATCGAGACTATTTTTAGTTCATCAGTTTGGATAATGCATAAGAAATAAGTTGTTAGTGCCTAACTAAAATACAGTAGTTCCTTTAAATTTTGAAATTACTGCATGCGTAAATTCTAGCCACACTTAACGGAACAGGGCCGTAGTAGGGCTCATATTGAACTATTTACGCACTTGAACAAAATTCGACAGATAATGAAAGGATGTGTTCTGGTTATGGTTGATACCTACTAATTTGTAATTCAATGATAGAATTTGTCTTCCTTCACAATCTCGTGCAAT
>SDVV010026826.1:0-12200 GCA_016164225.1 Gammarus roeselii | reverse complement strand
GCAATAGTAGGCTTTTATTTCAAAGGTCCATAGAAGTTGCAACAGTGACTTCCTCACTACCGAACCCATCGATAAGTAACTTCCTCACTACCGAACCCATCAATAAGTAACTTCCTCACTACCGAACCAATCCATAAGTCACTTCCTCACTTCTGAATCCATCAATGAGTGACTTCCTCACTACCGAACCCATCAATAAGTGACTTCCTCACTACCGAACCCATCAATAAGTGACTTCCTCACTACTGAACCCATCAATAAGTGACTTCCTCACTACTGAATCCATCAATAAGTGACTTCCTCACTACGGAACCCATCAATAAGTGACTTCCTCAATACCGAACCCATCAATAAGTGACTTCCTCACTATTGAATCAATCAATAAGTGACTTCCACACTTCAGAACCCATCAATAAGTGACTTCCTCACTACTGAATCCATCAATAAGTGACTTCCTCACTCCTGAACCCATCAATTAGTGACTTCCTCACTACTGAATCCATCATTAAGTGACTTCCTCACTACTGAACCCATCAATAAGTGACTTCCTCACTAATGAATCCATCAATAAGTGACTTCCTCACTACTGAATCCATCAATAACATCTCGAGTGATGTTTAATCAAGCATGGCATGTATTGTAAGGATTCAGGAAGCCATTTTAATTTTGGCTGAGTAGGTGAGTATGCAGTCTGGTATAAAAGACTTTTCAATTCCGAAACTTTGCTTATGACGGGTAGGACTGATATTGAGTGATAATTCAATAAGTCACTCCCTGCTGGAGTGTTTCATTGATAAGTTGGGTCGAGGGAGCCCCAATTACCCCAGATAAAGCTTCAATTCCCGAAATTGAGACATCGTGTTTGGGATAATTTTATTATGTTGTAACAGACGCAACAAATATAACTTATAATCTTTGGTAAGAAATTGGTTGGGTTTACTTGTCATCCTTCCATTGCGTGTCCTTTGAACACCATTGAACACCATTCCTTTGAACACCTTCTAAGCCTTCTTCTCCTTTACATTGCGTTCAGTTTCATCTGTCCTGACGATCTCGAATGCACCCCAAGGTAAGCGTTTCTAATACTCAAAATAATCATAAAGATGTACTATTTGTCGGACGATGCACAAAGAAAAACGAACTATGTATTTCAAAAATATAAATAAAGTCAAAAGATTTTCAAATGTTTTTTGACACCACTCATTCTAGAAAGAAACATTTCATCCAGAGCCGGCCAGTATCATTGACGGCTGCGGTGTTTTCCAAGAATTTCCTCGTAGTTCCTTGAACCGACCGCTAGGAGTCGTCTCGATCCAAGGTAGCGAGGTCTGAAGATCCACCCGAGCGTCCTTAAGCCGCTTCCCTCCCCTCCCAAATCTCCCCCCCCCATCTCAACTAGCCGGTATTCGGTCTAGTGGATCATGAAAACTGTGTTGAACAAAATACTCCATCTATATTCTTCAAATACTCAATGTAGATACTTTAAAGAAATAACTTTGTTAAATTTTCTTCCGGCATTTTAATTATTTTTATTGCGCCTGATGAGGATCACAGTCCGTGATCGAAATACAGCACACTTGTACTCTTGTTAACTAAATTTTTCCCTATTATTTCCCTATTAATTTCCTCACATGAATAACTGATAAATCATTTGACGAATGGATCGCGCTACAGTATCGTGGTCACTCCTGCTATGATGATTGTGAGGCCAGCATTGTTATTAAAACTCCCAGTTTTGATCTCATGTTCATTTTAATATCCGTCACGGCACAAGCTGGTGTTAATAACTTTCAGGATTACTCGATGAATTTCGTCTTGCGGGTAAAATTTCACCGGAATGTCCACACTTGACTTTGCTGTACAGTCTGTGCCAACTTTCTGAGAGACGATTTCCACACCTGTTTTGCTGTACAGTCTGTGCCAGCTTTTTGAGAGACGATTTCCACATCTGTTTTGCTGTACAGTCTGTGCCAGCTTTTTCAGAGACGATTTCCACATCTGTTTTGCTGTACAGTCTGTGCCAGCTTTCTGAGAGACGATTTCCACACCTGTTTTGCTGTACAGTCTGTGCCAGCTTTTTGAGAGACGATTTCCACATCTGTTTTGCTGTACAGTCTGTGCCAGCTTTTTCAGAGACGATTTCCACATCTGTTTTGCTGTACAGTCTGTGCCAGCTTTCTGAGAGACGATTTCCACACCTGTTTTGCTGTACAGTCTGTGCCAGCTTTTTGAGAGACGATTTCCACATCTGTTTTGCTGTACAGTCTGTGCCAGCTTTTTCAGAGACGATTTCCACATCTGTTTTGCTGTACAGTCTGTGCCAGCTTTCTGAGAGACGATTTCCACACCTGTTTTGCTGTACAGTCTGTGCCAGCTTTTTGAGAGACGATTTCCACATCTGTTTTGCTGTACAGTCTGTGCCAGCTTTTTCAGAGACGATTTCCACATCTGTTTTGCTGTACAGTCTGTGCCAGCTTTCTGAGAGACGATTTCCACACATGTTTTGCTGTACAGTCTGTGCCAGCTTTCTGAGAGACGATTTCCACACCTGTTCTGCTGTGCAGTCTGAGCCAGCTTACTGAGAGACGATTTCCTCACCTGTTTTGCTGTACAGTCTGTGCCAGCTTTCTGAGAGACGGGTTTCACACTTGTTTTGCTGTACAGCCTCTGCCTGCTTTCTGAGAGACGATTTCCACACCTGTTTTACTGTACAGTCTGTGCCAGCTCTCTGAGAGACGATTCATACACCTGTTTTGCTGAACAGCCTGTGCTAGCTTTCTGAGAGACGATTTTCACACTTGTTTCGCTGTACAGCCTCTGCCTGCTTTCTGAGAGACGATTTCCACACCTGTTTTACTGTACAGTCTGTGCCAGCTCTCTTAGAGACGATTCCCACACCTGTTTTGCTGAACAGTCTGTGCCAGCTCTCTGAGAGACGATTTCCAGTCCTGTTCTGCTGTGCAGTCTGTGCCAGCTTACTGAGAGACGATTTCCTCACCTGTTTTGCTGTACAGCCTCTGCCTGCTTTCTGAGAGACGATTCCCACACCTGTTTTACTGTACAGTCTGTGCCAGCTCTCTGAGAGACTATTCCCACACCTGTTTTACTGTACAGTCTGTGCCAGCTCTCTGAGAGACGATTCCCACACCTGTTTTGCTGAAACAGTCTTTGCCAGCTTTCTGAGAGACGATTTTTACACTTGCTTTGCTGTACAGCCTCTGCCTGCTTTCTGAGAGACGATTTCCACACCTGTTCTGCTGTGCAGTCTGTGCCAGCTTACTGAGAGACGATTTCCTCACCTGTTTTGCTGTACAGTCTGTGCCAGCTTTCTTAGAGATGGTTTTCACACTTGTTTTGCAGTACAGCCTTTGCCTGCTTTTTGAGAGACGATTTCCACACCTGTCTTGCTGTACAGTCTGTGCCAGCTTTCTGAGAGACGATTTCCCCCCCTGTTTTGCTGTACAGTCTGTGCCAGCTTTCTGAGAGACGATTTTCACACTTGCTTTGCTGTACAGCCTCTGCCTGCTTTCTGAGAGACGATTTCCACACCTGTTTTGCAGTACAGTCTCTGCCACCCTTCTGAGAGACAATTTCCACACCTGTTTCGCTGTATAGTCTGTGCCAGCTTTCTGAAAGATGATTTCCACCCCTGGTTTGCTGTACAGTCTGTGTGAGGTTTCTGAGAGACGATTTTCACACTTGTTTTGCTGTACAGCCTCTGCTTGCTTCCTGAGAAACGATTTCCACGCCTGTTTTGCTGTACAGTCAGTGCCAGTATTCTGTGAGACGTACGAGGACATGAGTTTGAAAACAGTTATAAAAGAAGTTTCCTGATCCAATCACTCACTCTTAACGCAATCTATCAAAATAAACTACGATGACAAAGGAATAAACTAGATTTGTTCTTAATAATTGGTTTAATTTCTTAGCAGTTTCTACTACCGGACTTTGAACACAATATTGTTGTTCTAATTTTAGTTGATGAAGGGCTCTTGAAGAAAAAACACCTTGTAATTTGTTTACCCTAAAATAATTACGCAACTTTTATTTCTAGCTTCAACAGTTAACAAATAACATCTTTTTCAAACAAGCGACATTTTTATCGGTCACACAGTACGAGGAGCTTTTCAAATGAATGTTTGAGAATTATTACTCAAGTTGTACGATATATTTCACCAATCGTTTATTGACGAGAACGGGAGGCAAGGACGGTAGACGGGAGGAATGGATGGAGAAGGAAGCTCGGACGGAGGACGGGAGGTATAAACGGTAGACGGAAGGGATGGATGGAGAAGAAGGCTTAGACGGAAGACGGGAGATATGGACGGTTGACGGGAGGATTGGATTGAGAAGGAAGCTTGGACGAAAGACTGGAGGTATGGACGGTAGACAGGATGAATGGATGGAAACAAAGGGTTGGACGGTAGATGGGAGGCACGGATGGGAGATGAGAACTGAGGACGAGAGACGGGAGGAAAGGGCGGACGACGAGAGTCATAGACACAAGATGGCATACAAGGATTCGAGACGATGGGAGGCAATGATGGATAAATACCTATTGCTTAACATATATTGAAAAATAGCTATTTTACTTCTCACCACGAAACGACCGGCACTTGCAGTAGTTGTCGGTAATAAATAGTTAAATGTTTTACAAAATGATTTTCTCATAATGAAGTGTGAGGCAGGGACCATCTTTGTGTGCGAGTCGAGTATAATTGCCATCTGTAGTAAGAGTTGTGGGGTTAAGGAAGTGTTAGGTTAGGCTGTGAACACGGATGCCGTCTGAACTTTGTTTACTCTGTATCATCTGCCTCGGGTGATCACATTTTCTCCAATTCTTCCTCCCCTGCCTCACTTCTCGTTTTTCTCTCGCCTCCCTATTCCTTCCGCCTCTGTCCCTCTCCTTCTTTCTCCCTTGCCTTCCCATTCCTTCCTCGCCTGCCTTCTTATTACTTCTTACCCTGTCTCTCTACTTCCCTCTCTCCTGCCTCCCCATTCCTTCCCCCCTTGTCTCTCTACTTCCTTATCCCTTGTTGTACAGTCTGTGCCAGCCTCCCCATTCTTTCCTCGCCTGCCTCCCCTTTCATTTCTTCCAATCTCCTCGTATCTTCCATCCCGTCTTCCACCCCTTCCTCGCCTGCCTCCCTATTCGTTCCTCGCTTGCCCCTCATTCTGTTCTTCATATCTTCTCGTATCTTTCTTCCCTTCTTCCCTTCTTCCCTTGCCTCCCCATTCCGTTTTAAGAACTTTTAGACTTTTCATTATACAGTAGCGTCACAAATAATAATTAAGGAAGCCACCTAATTCCACATTCTCCGGGGACTGCCCTTCTTCACCTCCCATCAATAACTGTCTCAGCTGCTTCCTCATTTGCCCCGAAAAAGAGGAAGGGGGGTAAAAGGGTGGTTCAAGAGATACGACGTGTCTCGAGGTAGTCCAGCTTCCTTTTAAAGGAGGAAATGTAGGACAGGTTTACGGGAAGGTAATTAACGCTTTCAACGTTCCAATGCTTTCAGGTAACCTGACGCTCCTCCACTTTTGGTACAGAATAGAGGGTAGGGAGGAAAGGGTAGGAGGCTAGAATGGATTGCTGATCAGGGTGAGACAATACCAGAGGCGTGAGACATCTCCTATTAGAAGGGGGGAGCAGCTGCTCAAGTTAATCAAGGTCTGCGAGACATGTACTAAGAGACATCCTCTGTTTAAAATGTCACGAAAAAATGTTAGTATCTCGCAACTTTGGACTCCAGCTGGAAATGACTTTTTAAAGAGGGATCAAGATTCTAATTTCAGGATTCATTGCAATAAAATGAATTTTCTGTGATAATCTAAAAATCTGTGGAAATTCCACCAAATTGCTCGTGCGTGGCGCACAGAAACTAGAAGAAATCAATCGAACGGGTCTCGATCGCTCGTCCTCCGGACGAAGTCTCTGGCAAAGAGCCACTAAACGATAAATTGGAGAGAGTATATTCTGCTGGTCACTCGAGGCATTGCGAGTGCACAACTGTTCCAATATTGACGTCCCAAGCATGCGTTTCGAATAGATAAAGATCAAAATATTTTTATTTGTAAATCAGTCCTGTTATTAGTAACGGGAATGCTTACCCTGTGCAAATGAATGTATAGCGCGTCAGTATTGAGTAGTCCACATGAAGCGTCAGCTTTCAACCGTAGCATCTCCTGACCTGCAAGCCACGTCCAACAACATACGCGCTTCGATAGGAATATCATTTAATGGCCAATGCAGTTAACACACTTCTCAGCTCAACATACAACAGATACAGATACAGACACTGGGCCGAAATCCCCCAGCAAGGGAAGTGACCGACGGCAAGGCGCACCTCACACTCTCACACACTCACACTCGCACACGTTAGCTCTTTTGCGCAAAAAAGACCGGCTGGGGAACCCGCAACACACCCTCCGGGTCATGAGGGCGTTTCGAGGTCAGTGTCGGCAGCAGGGCTCGACAGCGTGACTGGACTACCCGTGTCGCGTCATGATGACCAGGCCCCCCTCCCCGCCCACAACCATCCCGTCTCTCAACGATATATCTAGGGCGGGAAAGCACATCAGGGCCGCGTCAAAACTCATTCGTGTCGCAGCATCCAGTACACGTTTTCTCGCTTCCTCCACACTCATGTCTCTCCTTCCTAACGCCTGCTTCACACCATCCATCCACTCAAACTTCGGTCTCCCTCTAGGCCTACGCCTTCTCGCCTCTGACTTCAACACCTTTTCCACCAATATCCCTTCACATATCCTCACCATGTGCCCGAACCATCTCAGAACACGCAAATCAACTCTGTCCTCTAACTTCTTCACCATGCCCGTTCTGATGCGAACCCCGTCGTTAGTGAACATGTCTCTCAGCAACACTCCAGCCATGCCCCTCAAACATTTCATCTCGAAAACATTCAACCTTCTTCTTTCCTCTGCATTCAGCTCCCAAGTCTCAGCTCCGTACAGCACAGTTAATACATTGACAGACTCATACAACCCCCCTCTTTGCTTCCATCCCCAACGTCCTGCAGCTCATCACGCTCTTCAGTGCACCCAACACTTTACACCATTCCTTCACTGGGAACTAATCACTCACCTCGCTCCCCACTCTGACACGTGTTCGGCTGCCAACATAGAAACTCTGCACCGCTCTCAACAAATGTCCGCCCACTCCATACAAACGCAACACCCTCCACAGCGCTTCGCTGTCAATCCTGTTGTATGCCTTCTTCAGATCCACGAAGGCCCAGAACACGTCCATTCGCTTTGCAAGGTACTTCTCACATACTTGTCTCACTACAAAAATCTGATCGGCGCACCCTCTACCACTCCTAAAATCACACTGTTCCTCTCCAATTTCGTAGTCGTACAGTCTCTAATCCTTTTGATCAGCACTCTCCGTAAAACTTACTAGCCACACTTAACAGACTGATACCTCTCGAGTTGCAGCATTCATTTTTTACCTCCATTGCCCTTATACAGCAGAACAATGCAGGCAATGCGCCACTCAAATCGTACCACGCCTGCCACAAAACAAAAGTTCAGTAACCTCACCAACCATTCGACACTCGTTACTCCACCTTTTTCAGGAACTCGCTCGCAACGCCATACAAACCAGGGGCTTTCCCTGCTTTCATCACGTCCAGCGCCTCCTGTACCGCTTCCCTGGTAATGTCCGCCACAAGTCTTTCTCCCAAAACTGGCCTCCAAGCACCACCACCCACAGCAACAATGTCAGCCTCTCTGTCATCCTCGACATTAAACAACTCATCAAAATACTTGGCCCACCTCTTCCGTACATTACCACTTTACAACAACAACTGGCTATTCTCATCTTTCACCACTTCCTCCTTCCTGGTCTCTCCCTTCCTCACCCTCTTCACCTCCTTCCATAACATCTTTTTGTTCTCCTCAAATTTCTGGCACAACCGTCTGCCCCACCTGGCATCAGCGTTCCTTTTGGCTCTCCTCACCACCCGCTTCACCTCGTTTCTCCTCTCTTTGTAGCTTTCATAAGCCACCACCGACTTCACCTGCAACCACTCTTCAAATGCTCCTCTTTTGCGTACCACCGTCAGTTTGACCTCTTCGTTCCACCACTTGCACCCACTCGCAACACTACTCGCAAGCTCAACATACTGACCATTGAAAATAGGATGTTGAATGCAGACTGGGTTATAGTAGTGCAGTGGCTGGGAAGGCTCTCACAGGCGCTGCAGGAACAAGGTTCGAGTATTGCTACGTTGCTGAGGCTCTCACAGGCGCTGTAGGAACAACGTTCAAGTGTTGCTACAATGCTGAGGCTCTCACAGGCGCTGAAAGAACATGGTTCGAGTGTTGCTACGATGCTGAGGCTCTCACAGGCGCTGCAAGAACAAGGTTCGAGTGTTGCTACGATGCTGAGGCTCTCACAGGCGCTGCAGGAACATGGTTCGAGTGTTGCTACGATGCTGAGGCTCTCACAGGCGCTGCAGGAACAAGGTTCGAGTGTTGCAAAGATGCTGATTCTAGATAAAGGGTTAAAATATTTTGAATCTTTTTTTTTGCAAATGAATTGGGATAAAATATTGTGAAAAAATTGTTGCTTCTAAATTTTGCTGAAAAACATTTTTTTTTCATCGCTCAAATTGCGGGTTACAGCGTCGCTGACACCTAATAGCCTGTTTTATCCACGAAGTTTATGGGCTGGCCTTTGACCATTTAAGAGACCGGCCAGATTGTCTCACTTGGGGTCAGGTAGGCTGGAGCCTACAACCTCTGGCTTCTTATGAAAGTCTATTGTGAGGAGAGGCCCACACGCTACCCACTCGGCCACACAGCTGGTGAAGATTGAGGCCCTCTGGACATTTTTTTTAACTTCGTTGCCTAACTTATTATATTTAATCATAAGAAGCTGAATATATTCTCTTATGATAAAGGGGAAGCGAGTCTTGACTTGTTAGTGGCTGAATGAAACATTTAATTCTTCTGAGAAATAGCATTAGTAGCCGCATGCGTTAAAACGTTCCTCAGCCGCAGACCTGAGAATAATTATCTCTGTTCCCATTTGATCCGTCTCTCTCATCACGCGACCAATCGACATGCCTTGCTACGACCTGGCTTCTCTTCAATAATTACAGAGTCGACGTTCGTCCACTTCAGACCACCACTTCTTCGTGTAATTTAATAAACGCCACTAATCGGAAGGGAATTCAAAGTAATTGCAGATTAAGATTCAATCCGCCTCCTTCACGAACAATTAGTGTTCACCATTGACGGGTGAGAGGCATCACCATTGACGGGTGAGAGGCAGGCTCGCTTGTCTTCTTACATCTCAATGACTCTCAGGAGCCCGGACGAAGAAGATCACTTCCAGCGAGGAAATGTGCTGGATTCGATGAAGGAGCGCGCCATATGCATGTTACTTTACGTTCATTTATGTCTTCTCATTTTAGGAGCTCATTTGTTTGAAACGATAAGTGTACGCTACAATTTGATGAATAAAGTTTATTAAATCATTTCAAGATTTTCCGAACATCTCGATGCAAAAACAACAATTGTGAGACAGGAGCAATTTTTCTACCACTCATGGTTTCAATCGAAGTTCTGTTAGGATACTGTCGTCACGTTAAAAAAATCTTACCATGACTTTCTGCACACGAATGTATGATAACGGCTCCTTAACTTTCAGTGATGAATAACGGATAATCATATTCACGACCACACACGCTGGCACTGATAATATGGTCGAATTCTTCGCCGTGCCTAGATTGTTGGGTGGCAAACTGCCATCCTCTAGGCGACTGTCGCTCACGGAATGACTAGCAGTTCTATAATACTAGTAAACCAGTCAGTTTAACTTTTTCTCTGGTGCAACCTCCATCTTCACTTGTGTAAGCTGGTTGCTGCTACATTCTTCTTCATTTACGTAAGTTTGCTGCTGCTATCTCCCCCTTCACGTACGTACGTTCGTTGCTGTAACCTTTCCTTTCAATTACGTAAGCTCGCTGATGCTATCTTCCCCTTCACTTACGTACGCTCGCTGCTGTTACCATCCCATTCACTTACGTTCGCTCTTCGCTGTTAATTACTCTTTTCTCACGTATGCTCGTTGCTGTTACCTACTCTTCACTTACGTAAGCTCGTTGATGTAACCAACCCTTTACTTGCGTAAGCTCGTTGCTGTTACCTACTCCTCCACGTATGTAAGCTCGTTGCTGTTACCAAATCTTTCACTAACGTAAGCTCGTTGCTGTTACCTACTCTTCTCTTACGTATGCTTGTAGCTGTTACCTACTTTTCACTTACGTAAGCTCGTTGATGTAACCAACACTTCACTTACAAAAGCTCGTTGGTGTTACCAACACTTCACTTACGTAAGTTCGTTGATTTTACCAACTTTTCACTAACGTAAGCTCGTTGATGTAACCAACACTCCACTTACGTAAGCTCGTTGCTGTTACCTACTCTTCACTTCCGTAAGATCGTGGCTGATACCTTCTCCTTCTCTAACGTAAGCTCGTTGCTGCTACCTTATTTGTTTGGTTGAGTGTTTAGTAGAGTATTGCTCAAATAACATGAAATATTCATGCCGCAAAACTGATATTAAATATTTGAAACATTTAGACGCGAGATATGTTACGCCAAAATATACTCACATAATGTTTCAATAAAGGGTTTTTGAAGGTACTTTGGAGTGAGTAGCTTGTTGATTTCGTTGCGAGAACGTAATCCCCACCATGTTAAATAAAAAACATCCAGTGTTTTTCTTTAGCTTGTTCATGTTCTGACATCCTGAAGTGATTTGTTGTTCAGATTACTTAGGTTGAGCTTGAGTTTAAGATACATTTCTCCATTATCCTGACGGAAGCTAACACCAACCGTGTGCTGGTCCCTCCCATCACTAGTTCCACAAGTTACTAGTTCAATCAGCTACTATTCCTCGAGTTACTAGTTCGTTCCACTACTAATTCCTCAAGTTAGTTGTTCGTTCTGCTTCTAGTTGCTGAAGTTACTAGTTCGTTCCGCTACTAGTTCCTCAAGTTACTAGTTCGTTCCGCTTCTAGTTCCTCACGTTACTAGTTCGTTTCGCTACTAGCTCCTTAAGTTACCAGTTCGTTCGGCTACTAGTTTCTCAAGTTGCTAGTTCGTTCCGCTGCTTCGTTCCGCAACATCGTGCAATTAAGCTCATTCCGCAGCTACGCCACCACAGCTACGAGGATAGGCTTAAAGAGCTTGGCCTCATCATCCTTGACCAACAAAGGCTGAGGGGCCAGCTCATTGAAACTTCCAAATATCTGAAGGGATTCAACAACGTGAGTCCTGTCGGTCTCTTCGACAGGGACCACAACATTCTTACCAGAAACAACGAGGCAAAACTTGTAGAAAACCGTTTCGCTACGACTATAGCGCAACACTTTTTCCCGATCTCAATTTCACGGGTTTGGAACAATTTACCGGCTGAGGTAGTTGGCTCTGAATCCGTGAATGCGTTCAAAAAGGCGCTTGGCAAGCACTGGGCTTCGTGCCTCGTTTAACCTGAGAACGACACCAATTACCAGGAACTGTCGAACCGGGTGAGAGGTGTTATGGTGTTACGGCCACCGGTAATGGGTGTGAGCTCGTAACGGTACTTGCATTTACCTATCCCGCTAGCCTACAAGGCCGTCTGCTGTCCTACCGGGACAAGCACATGCAGGGACTATGGTATCCGGAAAATCGACACCGCCTAAAAGAAGAGCTTGCTCAACTCGATGTGGCGGTGAGAACTTGGAGGGGTACCATATATTTTTACTCTTTCTTTTTATTATTCTTATGTGGTACGGTGTCAGCAGTCACCACCACACCCCTCCTTTCTCTCCTCGCCCGCACAGAAAGGGGGGAGGCAGCCACCGTAGGAGGATGTTCGTTGCCTCCAGCAGTGGATGGTGCCTGTTGAATATCGAAACCGCGCCATGAGGAGAGCATGCTCAACTCTACGGTGCGACGTAGATTAGACAGACATCATCTGTTGTTGGGGCGATGAGTGATTTCCTAAGGAAAAACCTTGCAGACTGAATGGTATATTTTTCTTTCACTTATCTACCCTTTCTGCGGGGGAGAAATGAGAGGAGAGAAATGGGGAGAGGTAGCCACCGCACGTTATGCGAAAATCAAACCGCACCAGGAGGAGAGCGCTGCTCAACTCTAAGGTACGACGCAGATTCAACATA
>SDVV010026825.1:0-12200 GCA_016164225.1 Gammarus roeselii | reverse complement strand
TGATGCAGCACTGTATGTGCCCCCTACAGGGTGGAGGGACATAACAGCAGTGCTGCCATACGCCCGATACCAGGTTGATGCAGCACTCTATGTGCCCCCTACAGGGTGGAGGGACATAACAGCAGTGCTGCCATACGCCCGATACCAGGTTGATGCAGCACTCTATGTGCCCCCTACAGGATGGAGGGACATAACAGCAGTGCTGCCATACGCTCGATACCAGGTTGATGCAGCACTGTATGTGCCCCCTACAGGGTGGAGGGACATAACAGCAGTGCCGACGCAGTATTGACTCCCATGGCTGGAGGATATACTGAGCTTTCAGCGAGCATCATATACTGAGTGTTCAATTGTGGATTCACGTGTCTTAGCAAGGCGGCGCGTGATTGCTGGTACCTCTGCTGTATGAACGTACTTGGATGGACAATTTTCAAGTGTGTACGAAGATGAGGTACAGCTTTACCGTATGTATTTTATTGATGATTAGCTTAACCGTATGTACTAGCATGATGTACAGCTGTACCGTATGTACTAGCATGATGTACAACTTTATCGTATGAACTTGCACGTATGTACAGCTTTACCGGATATGCTTGCACGGATGAATAGCGTAACCGGATATGCTTTGCATGGATTTACAGTTTTACCGCACGTACGACTTGCATGAATACAGAGAAGCAAAAGAAGCTATGTTAATGATTGGAGGTCAACTGATTATTTCAATGATAACTTTTCGCTACGTATTGGAATAAAAATGAGGAAATACTTCCACAGTTGGTGTAGCGGCCATGTTGGGACACAAAACTATACATTTATTTCAGCTCAATGGATTATCACGTAGCAAAATTAACTTACACTACCATGCTAACAATATTAGGTACTTCCCTACATTTGGTAAGTGTAAACAGTGTCTCGGAATCAGTAGCAGTGTATTTGAAGCAGGTGAAGGGAAGCTGCCTTTTTGCATGTGACCCTGCATGAACTTTTGAGCCCAGTCGGTGAATAATGGTTCGATTAGTTCTTGACGTGAGACACAAGAGGGGGCGGACGTGTGCGTGGCCTTGTGCTGCTCCGTCCACTCCAGAGACTGTACATGAAGTGGGAGGTGGAATGAGTGATACCTGCATATTTACACAGATGGAGCGGTACGTGTATACTTATATCTAAATTGAGTGATACCTGCCAATTTATACAGAAATTGAGAATGACGTGTTTATTTACACAGAAACTTAGTGGTACGACAATATTCATAAATTGAGTATCACATGCATATTGATACATCAATTGAGTGGCACATGCATATTGATACATCAATTGAGTAGCACAAGCATATTGATACATCAATTGAGTGGCACATGCATATTGATACATCAATTGAGTGGCACACGCATATTGATACATCAATTGAGTGGCACATGCATATTGATACATCAATTGAGTGGCACATGCATATTGATACATCAATTGAGTGGCACATGCATATTGATACATCAATTGAGTAGCACATGCATATTGATACATCAATTGAGTAGCACATGCATATTGATACATCAATTGAGTGGCACATGCATATTGATACATCAATTGAGTAGCACATGCATATTGATACATCAATTGAGTAGGACATGCATATTGATTCATCAATTGAGTAGAAAATTCATATTGATACATCAATTGATTTGCTCATGCATATTGATACATCAATTGAGTAGCACATGCATATTGATACATTAATTGAGTAGCACATGCATATTGATACATCAATTGATTTGCTCATGCATATCGATACATCAATTGAGTAGCACATGCATATTGATACAACAATTGAGTGGCACACGCATATTGATACATCAATTGATTTGCTCATGCATATTGATACATCAATTGAGTAGCACATGCATTTTGATACATCAATTGAGTAGCACATGCATATTGATACATCAATTGAGTAGCACATGCATATTGATACATCAATAAAGTGGCACCCTCATCTTTATGAATAAATTGAGCCGTACAAGAATCTCCATACCATAAATTAAAAAGAACCTGAACATTTTTTGGGTTCAATACAAGAGTTTGTTGTTAACAGTGAATGACTATGGTGGTTCAGATTAATGTCTCCCAGTAATTCGTCAATAAATCGAGTTACAAGGTCAAGGATGCCGTTTAATTTGATCCGGTCAACGTATACAATAAAACCAATGAACAATTTAATAACATTCTTATCTTCGACAAAATCAATTTGTTTAATATTCCAATGATATGTTTTTCTTAAGGATTTAAGGATTTAAAATTAACTTAGGTAAAATGACATGTTGACAAAATAACAGAAATATCAGAATACACAGATGATACGTACCAAGTCTTCATCAGCGGGAGCTGTTCTGAAGACAAAATTTGCTACTTAGGTGAACTTAATATCAACTTATAACTAAGGTTGAGGAGTAAGGACCAACCGATGGCCTTTGTTGGAGGACATCCTCCACGCTTCACTGTTCAATATGTCAAGACAGATGAAAGCATTGCATTGGACCATTCATTTCAAGAAAAATAAACAGTAAGTCGGATCACCGACGTTTACTTAATCATGAATATTTACCGTTTCAACTGTCATTTACTAAAAAACTTGAGAGCAGAAAATGTCCGACATGAGGTTGTCTATTACATTGCACACATTGTTTGGCGTACGATGACACCAATTTGAGACTAACTGCATCGTTACCATGGCATATTAACATATGCACACGGAAACAAAATATTTCAATGAGTCATAATCGATGGGTACAATAAACGAAACAGATTTCTACATGAACAAGATAATTAGAAATTTGAGCATATGAGGCGAGAACAAAAAATTGAATGAATGCGTCTATGAAATTAAACTGATGAAACATAAATAGCTGACACGGTAAATTGCATAGCAGAAGTAAATTGCAGTTCACGATTTTCTGCACGTACAAAGTTCAAACAGGTAAAATTTTAGTTTACGTTTAAAAGTAGCAATATTTCTACCCGTCCTTATATCTATGGTAGTCGAATTCCAGGTTTTAGCAGCTCTGTATTTTAAAAATAGTTGGGACCGTGTTGACGAGTTTCGGGGAATTAGCTAATCAGCATTTTTGCGAAGATCATACTTAGGATTATTTCTAATGAAAAAAACGTTATCAATGCAGGTTAAATGATTCAAAGCTTGGTTGACAAACACCGCAGCGGAAAAGTTTATGATGTGAGACAGTGGAAGAATGTTTAATTGACAAAAGAGAGGCGACGTGTGGTCACGTCTGCTAGCATGTGATGGTGTTCTGATGACACGCTTTTGACCATGAACGATAGGTCTCAAGTTTGTTTTGTAGGTAGACGGACACACGTTTTCACAATACGTCAGAAAGAATTCCTGACTAATCATGAAGTGGTAAATTTAGAAGTAACTTCACGGGTTCATAACCGTACGTCTCACTGATGTAATGGGACAATCAAGTCACGTCCGTCAAAGATAAATAAATACACAAACCCGCCCCAAAACTGCACTAACTTCAGGGCAATTGCTTGTGATCATGCCGTGTAACTATTACATGACAAGACCAGCAGCTACCTTGCGCGAGTCGCACTAGGAAGTTCAGTGACCGCAATTGTGTAGTAAATATCAAATGTGCAATAAAATGAACGTCTATTAAACGTGATTTAGAAAAATAATCTCAGTTTAATTACCCTAAATTGCTTCAATTGCCTTGATTTGGGGGCAACTCATTTCGAACACAGGCAAGGCGGTTGTTATCTCGAAGAGTTGCAGTCTCCTCCCTGACATGCGTCCTAACACTGAAGGTATAGCGCAGCAACTTTGTTGTAAGAAACCGCTACTAAGAAGATAACGTTAATTAAACCAGTCTTCCCACACAGGTGAAAAGTGACATTCACACTCATAAATACGTCCGAAAAAATAAAGTTGATTACATATAGAACGCCGACGCGGTATGTGAACCAGCCAATCAGCCAACACGGCCAGTGCAAAACAGTCACATGTGGTGAGCTAGCGCCATTAGTTCATATTATCATGAACACTTTTGATGAACATCAGTCAACGACTTGTATAGAAGTAAATTAAAATAATAGAAATTATCCACAATACAAGCGCACGCTTGCCAGTAATGTTACTTTCAAATAAATAAATCCAGCGAATCGTAATTTTTTTCAATTGTATATCTATAACAGAGTGTACACTGATTATAAATACAATCATTTGAATGTGCAGTTTCAAACAATGTATGCGGCTGTTTTTACAGAATGTTATGGATAAGAATGGCACTACATTTCGAGAGACGCAATTGAAGTTACTAGTTTGTTGTGGCCTCCGCTCCAGCGAATAACAGGTCAACCATCAATAAATGAGCTTCGTGACCAGTCGCTCTATCGACTCCACATGTTAATGACAATGAGCATTGATTGACCTGTCGCTCCGATCCCCAGATGAGTGACACCTGACGCAAGTAAATTGTGAGCCGTTGAGCTGTGATCACAGCGGTCTCACAAGCCTGCCAGCCGTACGAGGTCTTTGCCTCGCACCCTTCCAATTTAGGCTGCCCTTCAAAGTCCACCAAAGACCTACTCGTCGCGTTAGTAGTGGGACGTGGCCCCAAGGCGTATCAGAATTGATCAGTGTTGATTAGTATTTGACGCAAGTGTGCTCACACATATCTTCGTCAATCTCTATTGTTATTACTAACTGCGGACACCAAGCACCGGTCGAGCGGTCCGCTGAATAGAAACGCCCTCCGTGTTAACACTCCATCCATATGTCGGCTTACTGGCATAAATCACGGGGCTGAAAAATATGACTGGCAAGCATATTTCCATAACTGGTAACACTTCGAGCGTACGCCTTCACAAGCTTATCTTTACTTATTAATAATAGGTTCCATTATTTATTGAAGAAATGCTCCTAATTCTTTCAGATTCATACAGACTCTTGAGTCTCTTCGTACCTAAGCAGGCCCATTTTTGATCAAACGTTAGAAGATTTTTCATTTTATTCCATCTTTGCAGGCTCCTGATTAGCTTTTCGTACGATTTCAGGATCATAATTCATTTCCCGTTCGTTTGCAGGCTTCTTTACCTCTTCGTTCTATCACCGGTCCCAATGACGACAAAAGCACAGGACCGTGACCGGGCGTTGGTCGAGCAGATTCCGGTACACGGACAGAGGACCAGCCCTCCAGTGGGTCGTGACTGCTCCTCGAGGCTTTTGGATACCTTGATGCGACAGTGGGAGTCGAATTGCTCTGATGACTGCGTCGTTACCCGCGGGGCACCACGTCGAAGGAAGAGGGGGAGCCAAACACCCTCTATGCACCATCCCCTGCTCTCACCCAGGAGGAAGAGGTACAGATGTTCATCAGGCCACAATGGCGCCCTTTGTGGTTACTGGATCAGTCCCTGCGGGGGACGTGAGGTGGCATAGATCGTCTTGTGATGGGTGGGCGGAGGCGGAGGGAATCCCCCGAGGGAATTTTGTGCTAGATTACAGGTGAAGATCATGAAATGAATTCGCTAAATTCTATTTTAGTTATAGGGTATAGATCATTGTAATTCTCCGCAAGTGTATAGATTATCTTCGGCTGTTGCCCAAATTGTAAGTTCAAACTTCTAAAATTTGGTCTAGACAAATTTAGGAGATTATAATACACGAATACTAGAACAGTCTACCTGAAGTATCAGTACAACATTGATAGACAACCTATTTACAAATGTTGATAACCCAACAAACATTCAAATGCTTCATAATATGAAATTGGAATAAACCGTCGTACCACGACCCATTGAAGTGCTTTCCACGGTCCAGTAACCGTCGTTCCACGGATCAGTGAGTGTCGTTCCCCGGCCAAGTAAACGTCATCGCATGGATCAGTAAGTGTCGTTCCACGGCCCAGTAAGTGTACGTCCACGGCCCACTAAGTGTCATACACGGATCAGTTAGTGTCGTTCCACGGCACAGAAAGTGTACTTCCACGGCCCAATAAGTGTCATACACGGCCCAGTAAGTGTCGTTCCACTGCCCAGTAAGTGTCATTCCACTGCCCAGTAAGTGTCGTTCCACTGCCCAGTAAGTGTCGTTCCACTGCCCAGTAAGAGTCGTTCCACTGCCCAGTAAGAGTCGTTCCACTGCCCAGTAAGAGTCGTTCCACTGCCCAGTAAGTGTCGTTCCACTGCCCAGTAAGTGTCGTTCCACTGCCCAGTGGTAAAGTAATGACCAGGACCCGAAAGCAGCAGCATAATGGCTTACTGAGGCCGCGTTGCAAGATGCTGTTGGTAGTTAGAGGGTGTACAGTAGCGATACAAAAAATCTTCCTGGGTAATATTTAACGCAGGAGCAAACAACTTTTGCGATTAACATTTTGATTGGACAAGGATTTTTATTTTGGTATATGTTCATCAACTTCACCGCTACCTGAACTGTTATGATCAAATTTTCATCAAAATTCAATAGTTTAGCAAAATTGAATAAATTCAGATGCTTCTTCGAAAACAAACCACACCGTTCAAACGTAAAATTCAACAGGATACGGATCTCTGTACTGGTGTTACAAAAACGAAGATCTTAGTTGCACTGTTCATTTTTATGTAGAAAAAAGTATTTCCCAAGGATTATGAGTCAACGATTTCCCTTTCGGTCTGTAACATCAACGGAATGATATGAAAAGTGATGAAAATAAATGCAACCTCACCGGAATAATCAGTAATCCCCTGATCGGCGGAATGCATTACAGCTTTTCCATAATTTAAACCTGCTCAAATTGCAACCGTGCCAACTACACAAGCATCCCAGTCAGTATCCTAGCTCTTATTCAAGGAACACTAGAAAATAGCCGTGCTTTTCCCAAGCTCGATTAGCGCTACCTCCCGAGGCAAATCTCTTGGTCATCATCATTGAAGGTAGTCAGCTCCGATGCTACATCCATTGGCACAGTAACTCCCTTTTAACCACGCCGACAGGGAGTCGCTCTTCACCAGGAAGGGCTTCAGGGCTTGTTAACAGGGCTGAGCAGAGCCTAGCAGGGAGGCTGGGCTGGGCTGAGCTGAGCAGGGAGGCTGGGCAAGGCTGGTAGACCGGACAGAATGTCAGTGGTGATTCCGCACCCCCGATGGCATTTTTCGATAGGAAATAGTTGCGTTAGGCGCCAGGTGCTGAGCGACGTGACTAGTGTTGCGTAAGGCGCCAGTTGCTGAGCGACGTGACTAGTGTTGCGTTAGGCGCCAGTTGCTGAGCGACATGACTAGTGTTGCGTTAGGCGCCAGGTGTTGAGCGACGTGACTAGTGTTGCGTTAGGCGCCAGGTGTTGAGCGACGTGACTAGTGTTGCGTTAGGCGCCAGGGGCTGAGCGACGTGACTAGTGTTGCGTTAGGCGCCAGGTGCTGAGCGACGTGACTAGAGTTGCGTTAGGCGCCAGGTGCTGAGCGACGTGACTTAGTGTTGCGTTAGGCGCTAGGTGCTGACCGACGTGACTAGTGTTGCGTTAGGCGCCAGGTGCTGAGCGACGTGACTAGTGTTGCGTTAGGCGCCAGGTGCTGAGCGACCTGACTAGTGTTGCGTTAGGCGCCAGGTGCTGAGCGACGTGACTAGTGTTGCGTTAGGCGCCAGGTGCTGAGCGACTGCCCCTTGACGGAGTTGTATGCTCGAGGTGCATGCAAGAGGTCCTCAAGGTCTTCAGTCCACTGAACGAAGGCTTAAGAATTAAAATATTTTGTCGAATTATGAATAGTTTGATGGACACCACTAATGTTAGATCTGCATACACCGCTAGCACCATCTAATCTAACACTAACAGGGTTGGGTATACGAGTTTTGGGCCAGTGTGTTCCAACGACGGCCACATGTAGTACCTCAAAAAGCGCTACTCACAATCTAACTCGACCAACTCAAATAAATTGAGATAGATAACAATGTGCCTGTTTTAGTTCCGACAAGTGTCTGCAATAGGTGTGTACAAATGAACAGGATAGAGAAACTAAAATAAGAAAAATACTTGGAATTTCAACTTATGTTATAGTAGTCAGCCAATATAGTCCAGTAAACTGGTGTTGCCGGTGGAGAGACCTCATTGCCAGTGCCACGATGGTCAGAGGCCCCAAACACAAAAAGTCTTATAGTTGTGGAACATATCTTTGATGACATTTTTGAATAAAAAGCCTATAAGGAATGACCAGTATTGATGCACGAAAGCATAGTAACCACAGCATCTCGAAATCAATGCTCAAAATGTTTGAAATCACACATTTAAACTTCAATCAACCACGCGAACATGACGTCGTCATGTTTTCAATCACCCAGGAGGACGATGCGCCAAACGTACTTCAGGCCTAAAGATCACCGCCCACACCGAGTATTTAACACGGGACAGTCTGGTGACTGCCTGGGTGCTTATCCACGACACCAAGACGGCATAAAAGGCCTCGTTGGTCAAATGTCTCTCCGGACTAATCTTGCAAAGCCTTGTGAACGACGGTCATTTCCGCGCGTAAATCGTTCAAAGGACCAAAGTACGACAGGCTTTGACACGATGCCACGGGGATTTGACCATCGTGGGTTTGGGTATTAGGAAATGGCAGACGTTTTTGTGTTCACGTCCATCGAAGAAGATTGTCGTAGCCTACAGACACGAGTACAAAATCGTTATCATAACCAGAACATGGTTATGCCAAAAAGACTGCGTGGTCGCCAGTCAGATCACTATAGTTCCTGTCACCAAAACAATGTATCAGCTTCGCAGGTGTGCTCTGCCCGCAACATGATCATACTGTCCCTATAACAGCCCGGTAACAGTCATAGCGGCTAACAACGGCAAATAACTGACTTGTGAGGAATCAAATTTATATGCGATAACTCCATTGAGTGCATACTTAGTCACTTCGGTTTAGCGCCGCTAGCTGCATTAATTAAGTTACTGATGTTATTCAGCAACTTTAATAGTGGAAATTGATTAAACCCAGTTTCAAGAATCCAGAGTTGCATTTCCAAACTTTAAATCTATTGCATCGTATTTGGACCTGACCTAAATGTTTAGTGGAGAGTTTTATTATTACTTTCTACACAAAAGGCATCACTAGCTTTATATTTGCTTGGCACTTAAAAACCAACCTAACCCACTCAAAATTATTTACAGCCTGATTATAAAAAACTTTCATGGAGAACTCAATCATCCGGTACCACTGTAGTCATCCAACATAAGGGGAAAAATGAAGCCTAATTACCTTAGACTTTATTCTTCAATAAAACCTGTTGTTGCGATTTCAGTATCATGTCGATCATTTGTTTTCTGTGGTAATAACGATAAAACTATTTGTGCCTGCCTCCCCACCGCCATCTCCTCCTCCCGCAAGGAAAGCTGTAACAACCCGGTTCGCATGCACCGGCGTCTTCCGTTGAAATTTCAGAGGCCAAAAAGTGGGTTAACTACATCAACCTAGCAGTAGCTACGTAGTTAGCACACTTTTAAGAAAGACTGGATTCCGAGGAAGAGACATCGGCAAGTGCCGACCGTCTTTCCCACCCTCCTCATATGAGAGGCTGCCACTACCATAGGAGGTGCTAGAAGGGGATCAGTAATCCCCGCACGTCGAAATGTTGCCACATCTTGCTGATAACAAAGGATTTTTTCTTGAAAAATTAAGGATTCCAGATATTAGGTATACCTAGTATAAATAAGGAATAGCAGAACTAGTGGCAAGCACGAGTAATAGGATTCTGCTATTGTTAAGAGTTTACGGTCGCTCAGTGAATTCTTCCGTGCATATTTGGCACACCGTTAGCGACCGTTCAAAGGACTACGCAGAATGAGGGTTCAGTACAATACCAAGACCCAAATGTGATGGTCAGTGCCCGCTACCCTCTCGCTATTCTGAGTGTCTACAATATACAGTTGCAACTCTGTTGATCGTTCGAAAAGTAGAGGGACAATTCACTTAACTGTAAAAAATACCTGCGTTTTATTTGCGTGAAAATTGTGTTAGTGTCCTAAGTACCTACGCATGACTTGAGTGTAAGTAGACGTTCACTGCAGTTAAGAAGAACTGTTGGTGTGACGTGTTACATTTCAGTCCGGGAATGAAGTTGCTCGTCAATCCGTATATACGGATGGACACCAGCATTCGTCGACGAGAGGTATATGAACTCACGTTAGCATTCACCGTAAGTTCGCCATCGAAATGGTAGAAGGAAAAAATGGTCAGGTAAGAAAAATGTTTAACGAGCTAAGACGTACCATCGATTCAAGATGAAACTTATTTTTTCGAATGGACAGTTATAGGTGGTCAAAATATCTTTGACTATTTAAAATTATTTATCTGTTGTAATAGCTATCACGTGCCCGTCGTGCTCGACCAACACCAGAAGTGCCGCCTCTCGACGAGTATAGTCTTACCTTCAAAGCGCTGGACCAACTCTACTCGTGCTACCCCTACTGTGCTACGCGTCGCTGTGCTGCCCCACAACGTGTTGGGTCCATGCCCTCCGTGTTGAACCAACACCAGATAGTGCTGCCGCATAAGTGTGTTGCAAGCAGCGCCCCCCAAATACAGTTTCAAGACATTTCTAGAGTGTCTGGTACAAAACTTCGATTAATAAACCAGACAAAGTAATGGAAACAAATGTACCTAGACCCGACGTTCCGCTCATCAGCGGCCACTAGCCAGGCTTGGCCGCTTATCCCGTTATCGAAAGCTACTGCCCCAGCACCTGTTCTGCGGTGATGTCATAGAGCGTTTAGGTGTGGGCGACTGAGCAGCATTGAGGGCAAGGTTCTGTGTAACGGTGCCAACGAGAGATGCATTTGCATGAGTTGCGGGGCTGATAGGGATGCATGATATGCATGGAGCGAGCTGCCTATTGCTGACTTGAGAGCTGAAGCCAACTGAGTTGCTGAAAGTTTCTAATTGAAGATTTGAAGATTTAATAATTACGGCAAATTAAAGAAAGAGCTACTTCACTAGATGTATGCATGACAGACCTAACCTAAGTGAAGTAACCATCTTCCTACTAGACTATATTATTCGAATGGGCTCATGACATCGGTGTAGGAAGTACAGAGGCAGAGGTATCATCAATAAGAGCAGGTTTGTAATTTGATTTGAGAGTTCATTTTTATTAACAATGCGGTGCCGCGAACATAAGCATCCAACTGATGCGCCAAAGAATGTTTCATTTAAATTGAAACAAGAATTGGTGACGCGCTTAGAAGTCCACATGTGAAGCCAATCCATCATCAGTTCACGAATCGAGTGCCGATCATCAAAATCACACAACATCAACTTAAAATCACGTAATTGTGATGCATGTATATTTTATCAACAAGGATATACGAGTGTCGCGACTGCAGAACAATTAAATAGGTCACCATAATACAATCAAGAAATCTACTGGTCTGAAAAAGAAGAAGGCAATATACATCGCAGGCAATGCTGGAAACACAAAGACATGCAATAGATGGAGCGGAATGATGCTATTAGTGAAAAGGCCTTCACATACAGGAACCTTCAAGGCAAAGAAGAGAGCGGGACAACTACGAACTTGCAAAGGTAATACACCGCACAAAGCACACGTGCTCCTGCTTACAACGGTGTAGGACAGTGTCCAGTGAGTGAGACGTGCTCCTGCTCACAACGGAGTAGGACAGTATCCAGTGAGAGAGGCATGGCACCGCATGCACTTTCTCTTAACCATGAAGGGTTAGCCGCAGCAATGGGCCATCAAGGCAATGGGGGCCAGCTATAATATGCAAGGGACGATTGAGGAATATATTATACAGGATGTTGCACAAAAAGGTGTTGAAATTCTCTAATATTTATTATTTATTAAGTATTGATTGTAGATAATTAAACTTTTGTTTCATTTTAAAACATGAGATGTCTACTCTTACCGATTAAATAGCTTTTTTCGTCATAATACGATAATTTACAAACTTTTATGCACAAAAATGATTTTTGCCCATTGCGCAAGCGGTCTTTAATGATCAGTCTTCGTTAGCTACTTGAATTTCGTCTAGATTTTATTACTAGAATTCTGAGAGACGCTTTGTTTGGATAGGATATCGTAAAAACAACCCATATTAGATTGAATTCCAAGGTGGGATTTTTATCGAATAGACCATGCATACAAGGGTCGCTAATATGAGCCACGTGTAATGCAAGTTCACATAATTCTTATATATATA
>SDVV010026824.1:0-12200 GCA_016164225.1 Gammarus roeselii | reverse complement strand
TATATATATCTTAGTATCAGTATTATTAGTAACGCTTCCATCGATATTAGTGACACTGTTTCACTCTCATTCAAGCAACCAACTTTTGTTTCGTGTTGTGCAGCCAATTGTTCACACACACCGTGTCGGCGCACTTCAAGGTATTGAGTTTATTTTTTAAACTAAACAACGCTACTTTGTGATTAAATTCAGCGTTGATATCGAAACAATTCACCGTTCTATATACAACATCATTCTTTGTTTGAATGGTGTTATGTATAGAATATAGCATATGTAAGTATCTAGTCATATATGGATCCTCGATAATAAACCTATAACGTGTTCAACTAATTTTCTATTCACCTAACATATTATCACGATGTTTTTTTGGTGAGGCAATTCGAAGAATAGGAGGGCGGGAGGTTGAAAATGTAGGAGTTACACTGCGACTATTAACGCCCCGTCACTGCTCACCAATACTACGTAATGAGTGGCTGTCGCTCGCTGCTCGTCAAACAGCGCGCAGGCTGCGAGGGCCGATTAGTCAACCACTTGTCATCACATAAATGAATAACGCCAATAAACTTTGAAGGTTACATTAATATGCATTTTGATTAGAAGTAACATCCTGTTGTTCTATGACGTATAAACAGAAATTACAAAATTCATTTGTAATGGAAATAATTTTTCTGTGAACCAAGGAAATCATCTTCAGTCTTAGGCGTGTATTACTCGGGAACGAATAGCGTATGGGAAAAGGGGTTGAAGGTGAGTTTTTACGGGCACTTCGACTATAATCTTTTGCGTATTCATGCCAATCAATCGAACGTATCTCTTAATATAATTTGCATACACCATCATGACGGGTATGATTTACGATTTTTATTAACTGAGCAAATTTCCGAACGTGAATTGTTATTTGAATGCATATGGAACAGTTCGGGTGGAAATATTTAACCCGACGTAAATTCTGCATCCAGACAGACATGCCCAATGCTTCTGCCAATATGAACATAACAGTAATTGGATGATGAGATGGAAATTCTGTCGTGGTCGCCATCCCATCGTGGTACTGTCAGAGAGACAGTCTGTATATTGGACCAAATATTGGGTCGTATTACACCAATATATTATATAGCAAACTTTGGGTCGACAGGTTTATTCGTTTACTTACGTATTTCACCGCCTCAAGACCGCCGTGTCGCTACCGGTACTCGAACTCGCGACATGTAGTACCTGAGGCTGGCACTGCAGCCAGTCACGCTAACAACTCGACCACGGCGGCGCAGAAAAACAATCATATTCTGTATGCGTTTTGAGTTTAGACGATATAATATCGGTTGCACCCAAAACAGGCTATCAGCAGACGCTTTTCTTTCCATGAAAGCCAATTCACATTTTTTTTATTTACTGCGTTGTCTCAAATAATGAGGCATTACATTGCCATGGCCTGAGACAACAAAGGCTTTGGTCTTTGTGAAAAAAAAGTGTCGACTAATAGCCTGTTTTCTGTGCAACCCTTTTTTTTAGATCAAAATCACACAATAATCGACATTGCGTAAATTTACATAAAACAATATACGGTGCAACGCAAGTTGCCACCCAATTACTATTTATGTGTTAATAGCTGTGGACGTCACGTCGCGCTACCGAGGTTTCGATTTGAATTGATTTGATTTGATACTCAGTTCCACCAGAGCCTCAACGCGAGTCAAAATAAGCTACCCCATAGGGCTCGATGATCATGGATTCTATTAGGTTCGTACGCTTCAGTGTGCGAGAAAAATAACGTTTTAAAGTTAGAAAAATTTGAACATTTTAGCAATGTCAGACGCACGCTGGTGCGCATAAGAAAAACGCTTAGACGAAACGGACCTCAGCTTCCAACCATTTAGAACTTCAAGAGATATATATACGCACGCCAGTGCGTACAGTATCATCGTTGAGACTGGTACAAGGTTTACGACTACACGGACAAAGTCAACTCCGACAGTAACGCAACGCAATGTTTACAGCTACGCGGTCTAGTTAAGTAGAAGTACAATTTAGTTATTCATGTAAGATAATGACTAAAAAGAAATGAATCCCCGCCTCCAAACACTCGAAACTCCCTGAGTATTATGCACGCGCGCCAGTGCGCACAGATTGTATCGTCGAAATTGGTACAAGGACAATGGCTTCACAGATTTGATCAACTCCAATCACAACGCGTCGCAAGTTTTTTTTAGCTACGCAGTCCAGGTCAATCCCACTAACTACATATGGTCCGTGCACGCGCGAGCGAGCACAAACTGAAGAAAAAACACCTATACACAAAATCACGACTAGAAACTCCCGCAAAAATTCGCCAGCAATATACATTACACATGACAACATTGTTGATCGTGAAAAAAGTAGGGGCATGTTCGTCACGGGCAGGAAAACAGCTCGGTTCATCGATTTCGCACTCATTGTTTAAAGGGATAAGGGTGGTGGGGGCAGAGATCCCTTGGGTTCCAATAGAGCCCGATGAATCCCGGAGGGTAACCCAAGTCCCTCGGGTCTTTCCGAGCTCAACGGGTCCCTCGAGACCCCTCGCCTCAGATCATCTCGGCTTGTCTCGGATCATTTCAGCCAGACTCGGCTCGTCGCGACCAACTTGACTCGCCTCAACATGCTTCGACTGATCTCGACGCACCTCAACCAGCCTCAACGCGGCTCGCCCCCGCTGCGTCACCAATGCTGTGTACTGTAATAACTAATTTCTCTAATCAAGCCCTCCACATGTATACATTCCTCTGTGTATGGGTTTTACAGCATTGCGTGGGAGAACAAAGGTTCCAGAACTCAGAGGGGCCTCATGAGGCTCCCACAATTTCTCAAGAGGGTCCCGAGGGGTCTCAAGGGTGTCCTAAAAGAGCCCAGAAGGGTCCAAGTGGGTCCCACCAAATCCACCTGGTCTATAAGTCCCCCGGGTTCCCGAAACCCTGAGTCCCCCGAGTCCCACATGTACCACGAGTTCCCCCCTCCCCTGGGTAACCTCGTCTCAACCAACCTCGATATATATAATAATAATAAATGCAATATTTATCACTATGAAAAATGGGCAGAGAAACATAATCGAGCCGAAGAAAGAAAGAATACCAAATATTAAAATAAAGTGTTAATGATCTATAAAATGAATAATCATCCATCCACGCCAAGGTTACCGAGGATACATGCCTGGCGAGGGCCATAAGTTAAAAGTTAAGAGCCGGTAGATGGCTTGTAAACAGTTCCACTGTCTAGAGTGTCCTAAAGGTTTGGTCTATTCGTAAATTACTATACATAAACTGTTCTACATTCTGATCATCTTAAGCCGTCTTCACGGAACTACTGTGGTGCACTTTTCTCTAATGCGGTATGCAAGCGGCTTGTGCGGGTGAGAGAGTATGCATGCTTGTGCGGGTGAGGGAGTATGCATGCTTGTGTGAGTGAGGGAGAATGCATGCTTGTGCGGGTGAGGGAGTATGCATGCTTGTGTGTGTGAGGAGAATGCATGCTTGTGCGGGTGAGGGAGTATGCATGCTTATGCGGGTGAGGGAGTATGCATGATTGTGAGGGTGAGGGAGTATGCATGTTTTTTTGGGTGAGGGAATATGTATGCTTGTATGGGTGAGGGAGTATGCATGCTTGTGGCAATATGCATGCTTGTGTGGGTGAGGGAGTATGCATGTTTTTGTGGGTGAGGGAATATGCAAGCTTGTGTGGGGAGGAAGAATGCATGCTTGTGTGGGTGAGGGAGTATGCATGCTTGTGTGGGTGAGGGAGTATGCATGCTTGTCTGGGTGAGGAAGTATGCATGCTTGTGTGAGTGAGTGAGTATGAACGCTTGTATGGGTGAGGGAATATGCATACTTGTGTGGGTGAGGAAATATGCATGATTGTGTGGGTGAGGGAGCAGGCATGCTTGTGTGGGTGAGAGAGTATGCCTACTTGTGTGGGTGAATGAGTATGCATGCTCCCTCACCCACACATATTAACTTTCGTTATAAAATTACATTCACCCCATCTCAGGCCTTATAATTACGTATTTTTGGCTCGTTCTTATATAGTGGTTACATTTTTTTTTCATATGGTAACCTTCGTAATAAAATTACATTCTTCTCATCCCAGGCCTCACAATTAAGACGTGATGCTGGTGCGGTCCATATCTCAATCAGTTTACAGCTAGCTCATTGCTGGACCAGTGCATGAAGAACCATTAAATCGACTCAACCTTCAAATAGTAGGAAGTAAATTTTCGCCGTGGCAAGTGCTCGAAAAGCTGCTTAGGAAGGAGTAATGCGCCTTGGGCTGGGGACGTTTTTGAATTCTGCTTCCTGGCGCGACCAGGAGAGGTGCTTCCACCACAGGGAAAAAACCTTGATCCGTTTAGGTCCATTGCTGATTGTGCTGGAGTTTCTCTTATCAAGTTCTTTAGCACTCCTCAAGACGCCGCAAAGTTCTAGAATCAGACAGTGCGACGGGCGTGTGTTCGTTCATATGGTGAAGCTCTGGTGTATGGTGGAAGTCTGCTAGCCATCCTCAAATTTCACACTCAGAAGCCAAATTGGATCGATACAGCTTGTATTTTCATAGATCCATATACAAGATTAAGGAGGTGTTAGGCATAATGACCCTACAACTCATTTTGAAGCATGTTAAATGTACCATACCTCATACTGTAGCTAGGCGAGTTTGGCGAATTAGTTTTTTACGATAATTACTAAATTTAGCAGCAACCGAAATAACCTTCGTGAGAACTTGCAGCCGAACAGACGGTCGCTCAGCGGCTGCATAGCTGTTTGTCTGGGGTAAGTTACACACATTTGTAAAATCTGAACGTCATTCTGAATCCAAATGTCAGCGAACTATCATTTTTAGTCAAGTAACAGAAGTAGCCGGGGAACATCATCAGAAACACTTCTTACAAGCTATTTAACACTTGTTTAGATAAGAACAACTTTTATGAATGTAAATAACTTGACGGTAATTCTAGTTTTATATTGACTGATTTTCTTCATTAGGCAATAAATTAAATTAATATATCTACCGGACCTATGTAGTTGATATATTGGACCAATCATACCAACCAGCAGAAAGTTAATTATTTTGAAGAATCTACGTCCTATTGACTGCTTAGAGCTCGTCTTAAGGGCAAGGAAAATTTCAACGGCATCACCTCCGTCTAAAACAATAATAACATTTGAAGATCTATAAGTACAGCTAAGTTCAAGTTACAATGTATCAGCCTTTAGTGATCCAAATTTGATACCTGTGACTCGTTGCATCTAAAACGTGTATTTTAACTTTGAACTATCAATAATAGTGTTTTGTTCCAGATTTGGTTTTATAACTGAACACATCTCGTAGGCATTTATATTTTGGCTTCGTATTGCTTGGCATATTCAGAGAATTGTTTCTTCATTCCACACCACGCATTTCCTTCCCGGTCGTGACCTTATTGATTTAATCTGTTTTCAGTTGTTCAATAAGCAATAAGCAATACCCTCAAACTCGAGGTAAGACCAGAAAACGGGATAAAAAAAAACAATGTCTAACAAATTCAATTTAAATTATAGGAATCATCAAGAGCGGCAAAAAAAATTAAGTAAGAGGGAACGATTAGTTTTAGTAATATAAGCTATATATTGCCCTTAGTAATAAAAAATATAGATCGGCTGCAAATGTATAATATTAACATGGTATACAACTTTCACAAATTTGAACAAGATAAAGAGTTCATTATTTGTCTGTTTGATTCTAGTACTATATCTCGTGTCACTGCATCGACGAATAACAGGAATTGTATATAGGGTTGGTAACTTCCTGATCAACCTGGATACTCTTTGTAATCTTTTATGTTTTAAATTTGGCTTCAAGAGTACTGTTGCTGAATCCCAATTGGTTCGACTACCTTGACAAAATATTGCGTCATTAGTTTATCACTTATGTTCCTTACGTAGCACTTTTGTTCATAACGCAGCACTTATGTTTCCTATCGCGCATTGACAGGGATCTTCCAGTCTTACCCACGTAAACTAGCTCACAAATGCCGTGCGGAAAAATATGAGTAACTCAATTTGTATCAAACATAAATTCTGGTTTGGAATGAACAAGTTGTCTATTGAGAGAGTTACAAATTTTATGAACAAAGCAAATGTTAAAGCTCGTGAATAAATGGTTCACGGAATAAGAATCGGCAGTGTACGAAATAGGGCCGAAATACTTGCGTCTATCTCGTCAAAAAGCAGTGTCTTTGAATTTTGCGGGGTAAGTCAGTTTCTTATGAGCCACGTAATACATGAAATTCAATTGGTAAATATTGAGGATAACATTGCATGAAGGCCGGATGAAGGCCGGAAGAAAGAGGGAAGTGTTTTTTTTTCAACATATTCCGGATGCCAAAGTAATAGTGTAAATACATGAGCGAGTGAGTAGTAATAATGGAAGCTAGGAAATTTGAAGTGTTTGGCTGACCGATGTACCTAAGCATCATGTGAAGGTAGTAGCTTGTCCTCCTTCCACTCAGCAGGAAATTTTTTGGATAGAGACAGACTGTTTATGCGGTTTACAAAATGTATTATTGTTTGATCAGATAGTCACAATTCAGGAAACAACATCTACCTATTGGGATCACCATGGAGGTCGGACTGGCAAAGGTGGAAGTAGGACAGATCCGAAGTATCCCATGCATAGATTGGTCTGATGGGTCATGATGGACTTCCTATATCGAAATCTATTATTTGTTATTAGAAATGATCACATATAAACATTATTTAAACAAACTCTTCATTAAAAAAATAGATGAATAGGAATAGGAGCCTCCAAAACAATTTCATTTAATTTTGTTAAGAAAACACGCAGGATATCTTTTAAATGCATATTGGCGAACAAGGTGGTGACATCAAAGCTTACCTTTTGTACTTGATTCAGAATGGGATGCAGAATATAGACGAAATCTTTCGGTGAGATCGACAGAATGGCACAGATGGGCGTCGGAAAAAATACCTCAGTAACTTATTATCCAAGGTCCTGTGATTCAATGTGAACATACTTAAATTGGATTTTTCATTGTTTAACCTCACACTGCATGAGTTGTATAACCTTCAGTTTAGTATAACCAGCAGTGTTTTCAAGCAATAGGCAAGCCTGAGTTCATAGTCACGGAAAGAATATATCGCACACTTGAAACTGTTATACGTATTGTAACATCTTCCATAACTGTTCAAATATATTTCATAGCAGTATTGTAAATCAGCTCTTCCACTCCCATCACTAAGTTTTTAGTAAATAAACGGAATTATCATTTCAAAGGCTCCAGCGTTAGCTTCAAATACATTTAGATGTTAGCTAACACTGAAAGATATGTTTATATCCCATCTGTCTAAAGGCACGGCCCGTAAGATTGAGTTTTCGCTAGCATATAGAAACC
Source organism: Gammarus roeselii (assembly GCA_016164225.1). Lineage (NCBI taxonomy): Eukaryota > Metazoa > Arthropoda > Malacostraca > Amphipoda > Gammaridae > Gammarus > Gammarus roeselii. The sequence goes on along the minus strand of SDVV010026824.1, from coordinate 4,786 downwards.
GAGCTCACTCAAATGGAAATTTATTCCTGGGCAAGCTGCCGGGTCTAGAAAACCCGTCTTCTGTAGGGAAATGTAATAACCGGAAACATTGCTCGGTAGAAAACGGATACGACTTACGAACGAGTATGAAATCGCTGTGAGGGCTGGGCACTTGTACACATAACTCATCCTAAGAACAACAATTAATGTATATTAAAATATTTGAAATTACTTTCCGAAAGAAGCTATTAGTCTCTGTCACGGATGTGGAAATTTGCCGTTATCAGTTCAATGATTCTAATGATTAGTTACATGAACAATCATATATAAATTAAAAACTGTCCATTGATATGATATGCTCCTCGTATTTTTTTAATTCAGCACCGTGCCGCGGCATAACTACTAGAGTGCTATCGAGCTGCAAGTTCATTGCAATGCTAAATGATGAGAATTGCGTACGGCGGCCCACACCAATAATAAACTAACTCGTATTTGATATCAGTGTTCCAGCTCCCAAAGGGATTCAATATTCGGAGGTGCAGTTCCTCTAAGTGAAATATTAAAGCCACCGACTCTAACAGGTCACTCGATCGTCAGGGGCGGTTCTGTCGCTGTCCGGGACACGACGTGGTGGGGCTGGAATAAATAGCTGGAAATTGATTCATATTAAACAGAGGGTGGAGTTGGGAAATATTCATGGCGTTTACAGCAAATACTAAAGGGACTTGAACATGCTGAAGACAAACAAATTAAGAGAAAAGTGAATTCTTTATTCATCCACATTTATTGTATGAGCATTTTAATGTTCAAAATGTGTTAGCTTACATTTATTGTAGTAAAGCACTTCACACTACAGCAATCTTGACTGGATAGAGTGGACAACATACAAATTAATACAAGTATCAACAAAGTTAGCGTTGTTATAAAAGATACTGGTTCAGACAAGCGATGCTTGTTGCTCAGCGATACTACAAAATGCCTGGGTGCGGGAGAAAGTTACAACATCTTAACGTTGATTCGAAGTCCTTACATCAATAAATACTGTAAAGTACGTCATTTCTGGTACGGCTTCGTGATATTTAATAACTGACAATCGCCTGACTCAATAATGAAACAATTACAGAAAATATTTATTGTACGCTAAACAGGACAATACATCCCTCTTATTTAATTTGGAAGATGAATTGATTTTTGTTTAGTTAAAACAGTTAAGAATAATTTATTTTAGTCCCGCTATCTTCTCTTTTTTGTGAAACTCGTGGAACACAAATTATATAATTCAGATCAAATGTAGTTACATGTGAACGTTTGCACTAACTTGTATCCAACGTGTGACAACAAACTAACATGGATTAGTAGCTGAATTAGTTTCGGGCGCATCTAGTTAGCAGAGAAGAAACTCTGGCAAATGCGTTACACGGTTGAATGGACTACAGTACGCAATCTCCGTCGTCCCGGTTGGGAAATAATGCATAATTAGTGTATATCTGATTATTGAATTGACTTGTGATGTTCACGGTCCCCAATTAACAAATGGATACATTATGAGCAATTAAAATTTGAAGGCGGCACCCAAAAGGGCAAACTGCCTGTCGGCGCCCTAAAACGTCGGTGTAATTTTAATTACCATGACAAAATTCCAGTATATGTATGTAAATATAAGCCTATATTTTGTATCACCATTACTTTTTCTTACACCAGTAGCTCATTCAAAATAAGTGGCCACTTTTTCTACAACAGGACGATTCGTTCCTCCATAGTCTGGTAGCTGGTGATAACATGAGCGGAACGAGATATATTCAGTACGTTATGAAATAATATTGTCATTGAATCATGAAAATAAATAATGTTACCAAGACAATACTCAAACATGCCGATTTGGGTCGAAATTCTTCATTTTGTCGATCACTGCGACAACGGCGTCCTTGGACCATTTGCAACGTATCCCACTATACCATTAAATACTGTATGAGTGTCCGTCTGGGGTGAGTAACTCAATATTAACTTCAGTGTCGTCCCATGTGCAAAATCCTATGGACGGCCAAAGCGCCAGAACAGTTAAGTGCAAAAGTGTTGGCCGCCGCAGTCACTTGTGTTTTTAGTCTGATGAATCACTGTGCCAGCAATGAGTGTCAATGAGTCGTATCGGTGTTAGTTATTGGAGGTGTGTTGATTTAATTGCCGTAGATCGACACGAATTTCTCGGAGTTCACACATGTGGTGTATTGATGCGGTGGATACAACAGATTTTGACAAAAAAAAATCATCAGGGTGTTTAACTGGGAATCACGCGATATTTCTTCGTACGGACAATTGTCGCTTCTAACAAGGTAAAACAAAATCTGTTACTTCAAAAATTGTGACATGGACGTTAGTGCAAATTATGAGAGAAGAGTTGCAGTGATAATTTCATGATTTTTAGTCAACTAGGCGTGACGTGTTGCATTGATAAGTTTATTGCTTTATGAACTAATCCAGTGTTGATCATTGTGTGTTGGGGGGGGGGCGCTAAATGAAACAGGGAAAGTTCCATTTCCCGGTTCCAGCTTAATAGGGGAACATACTCTGTAGATATTTGTGTCCGGGACGATTTTGGTTGTCCAGTTGAACATTTCGACCTTACCTATTTGTATCTACGACCATTGTGTGAATTATGCGTGATCTTTCATATTGATAAATTTATTAATTCAAGAACTGACGTACTGTTAGTCATTGTCCTATGTCAAATTCGTAGCGTAAGGAAAACTAACAAATTTCGGTTTGTGAACCCCTTTTAAGTACAAGTGTGCAACTAACGAATTCCCAGTCAAAATGTCACGTCCTTTACAACGTTTTACTTTCTCATCTTCGTGTGCCATTCATAGGGCAACAGCATCAAATTTCGTAGGATTATCATATATTTCAAGCTATGTCATATCCTCCCTACCCAGCGAAGGCCGACCGTTGAAGCAATAGAGAGAAACAGCACACTAGCTAAAGTCTTTCTCTCAATTTTTGCAGGGTATTCAGAATGCAAGCTTCCCGGCTACGATCATCCAGTGACTTCACCGCATCGGCTTGAGCGCCGTCCCAGGAACCTTCCACCCTTAAAAATTGATGTGCCAGCACTCTGGTCCCCCGCTTTAAGGGGCTCACTGTGTAAATAGATATTTCCCTCTCCCGATTAAAAAGCCTGTAAGGCCAACGGATTTGTCCAACCTTACCAACTCAGCGTAAATTAACTTTTTGTTAGCTCGGTAGAAACAGCTCAGGGCTGAGGGTCAGGAGGCCCCTTCCACAGTGTCATCAGTAAACCGTGAACGGCCCGTGTTGAGAGCGCCGCTCTAGCTACGGTAGCGCAGCAGTAGTTAGTTACAAAGCAGTGCCACCTGGCTATCGCTAACCCGCACCCATGCTGGGGACGTCGCCCAAAGTACTGTATCTAGCGACCCAGTTAGTTACAGCGCGGTTCCATCGCGCAGTGCAGGAGGGTCCCAGCTGCTAGAAACGGACCCGCGTAGAAAACAGAGGAAACGGTACATCCTTTCAGGGTGAACTTTCCCAAGTCAAGACATAGGGCGCCGCAGCCGCAGATGTAGCAATCCTGTGCATCTTTAACATGGAATAATATTTAGAGTAAGCCAACCTATGTCATGTTTTATGTTTCGGGTAAATTACTTTTAAGTTTTCGTACAATATGATAGTTTTAGGGGGCTGAGCTTCATATTATTTATATTTTTTGTTATTTAACGCAAGTGTCAGTGTGATTCTAGACCAGAGTTCAAGGAAACTTTTCTGTGTACGAATTAACCTCAGTGGTGGTTTTATGATGCGTGACCCTTATCATAGGGCATCTCTCGGAAAGTCATGTATCCCTAAATGGGTTATATGGTGGCGTCCGGCTGATGGCTCTCCAGAGCAGATGGTGTTCCAATGATTTATACTGTGTGTGATTTTCTATTGTGTGATGCGTTCACGGTCCGTTGAACTACGAACTATGTCGAGTCAACAAGCCAGGAGTGATCTTACCAAAAGAGACTTGCAACATACATGTTCACTTTGGGGCAGAGTGACTTTTGGTGTCGGATGAACGGCACAAAATCCTAGTCAGTGGTAAATGGCATGAGAAGAAGCCATGTTTATGATGTGTGTTCAGTTCACGATCATTGAGTTACGTAGTCAAGTCGAGCCTTCAAGGCAATCAACGATCGTACGCTACGAGGTTCGTTTGCGAGCTTGACGGCTTTGGTCAGAGTGGCTAATGTGTTTAATGACGAACACAAGAAATTAGCTAGTGGTCAATGACATGAGGTGAAAAAACTTTAAATGTAAAGCATACTGAGAAGCTCCGAGTTCGACAAGGTGAATGTGTTCACGGTTTATCCACAAAAACCGTACCGGGCAACCTGGGTGAATGGGAGGCAATTCGTCTTTATAGCACATTCACACGCTAAGGGGTGTGAAAAACGCCAATTGGCACTAAAAGAATGAGGCAACCATGGCACACCTGCTGTAGAGTTAGAGACAACAACACGAGCAGTCCGGTCACGAAACAAACGTGAGATGGCGAGTGTAACACATTTGCATGTAACTCAGGGCAGAGGAAGCGAGTTAATGTACTGTGAATACGGACGGCGGCTGAATCAACCTGTGCTTGCAGGTAGGGTGACGTTCGCGGAAAAGTGACATGGGTGAAAATCAGTATAGGTAGAAATGAGGAGCAGGGAACCGCGAAGGGTCAAAAGGTCACAAGGTAAAAAGGTCAGGGTAGGAAGGACAGCGTATAAATGTGAGGAGAAGAACGTAAGGATTTAAGGAGAAAATGCTT
>SDVV010026823.1:0-12200 GCA_016164225.1 Gammarus roeselii | reverse complement strand
TCGGGGTAGCTCACCATTGATGGCATCTTCGGGGTAGCTCACCATTGATGGCATCTTCGGGGTAGCTCACCATTGATGGCATCTTCGGGGTAGCTCACCATTGATGGCATCTTCGGGGTAGCTCACTATTGATGGCATCTTCGAGGTAGCTCACCATTGATGGCATCTTTGGGGTAGCTCATCATTGATGGCATCTTCGGGGTAGCTCACCATTGATAGCATCTTCGGGGTAGCTCACCATTGTTGGCATCTTCGGGGTAGCTCACCATTGATGACATCTTCGGGGTAGCTCACCATTGATGGCATCTTCGGGGTAGCTCACCATTGATGGCATCTTTGGGGTAGCTCACCATTGATGGCATCTTCGGGGGAGCTCACCATTGATGGCATCTTTGGGGTAGCTCACCAGTGATGTCATCTTCAGGGTAGCTCATCATTGATAACATCTTCAGGGTAGCTCATCTTTGATGGCGTCTTTGGGGTAGCTCATCATTGATGACATCTTCAGAGTAGCTCATCGTTGATGGCGTCTTTGGGGTAGCTCATCATTGATGACATCTTCAGGGTAGCTCATCGTTGATGGCGTCTTTGGGGTAGCTCATCGTAGATGGCAGCAATAAATAAATCTCAACAATTTGAGGTGATTTTCAATAACCATCAAAACCATTGTTTAATGCCAACACTTGATGGGTGTCATCTTTGAGGCTCGGGAATTACAACAAAAAAAATAATGCATTTCAGCTCTGATTTCCTGTAAAATATATCTGAAATAAAATCCATAAGTGTTCGTCGATCGATTTTTTTTCCGAACCTCGATGATGTTACCCACATTAAATGAACCATCAAGATGCTAAAGTTCAATGACAACCATCGAGCTGTTCGTCAATGATCATTGACAACCATCGAGCTGTTCGTCAATGATCTTTGATGATCTTTGCGGATTCATCTGCGTCAATCTGATGGAACGCTCAAATGCTGGTTAAACCAGAGTAATTTTATACATTATTTCATTAATTTGTTCGAGTTTTGCACCTAAAAGTTGGATACGATATTTTAAAATGTATTATTGTGTCCAGCACCACGTGACGAGAGGGTCAGGTGGAACAGAACCTAAACTCTGAAACGACACGAATAGTAGCTTAAAGAAAATATCTTATTTTTATTTGTAATAAAGAAACAAACATTCTTGTAATGAATAAACAAACTTGTGAAATATAAATGTAATAGCCTGTTGTTGCGATACTATGGCTGTAAACAGATATCATGCCTGTAAATAGATACCATGCCTGTAAACAGATACTATGCCTGTAAACAGATACCATGCCTGTAAACAGATACCATGCATGTAAACAGATACCATGCTTATAAACAGATACCATGCCTGTAAACAGATACCATACCTGCAAACAGATACCATACCTGAAAATAGAAACCATGCTTGTGAACAGATACCATGCCTGTAAACAGATACCATGCCTGTTAACAGGTACCATGACTGTTAACAGATATCATGCCTGTAAACAGATACCATGCCTGTAAACAGATACCATGCCTGTAATTAAGATACCATGCTTGTAAACCGATACTATGCCTGTAAACAGATCTTAAACGAATTCTGGATGTAGAACTTCAAATTAGAATGACTCGCTTAGATCGATTTTTGAAAAGATGCTCTCCACACCGTACAGTCTTGTAAAAATGCTCTCCACGCTGTACAGTCATGAAAAGATGCTCTCCACACGGTACAGTCATGTAAGATGCTCTCCACACGGTACTGTCATGAAAAGATGCTCTCCAGACGATATGGTCATGAAAAGATGCTGTCCACACGGTGCAGTCATGAAAAGATGCTCTCCACACCATGCAGTCATGAAAAAATGCTCTCCACAGGGTACAGTCATGAAAAGATGTTCTCCACACGGTGCAGTCATGAAAAGATGCTCTCCACAGGGTGCAGTCATGAAAAGATGTTATCCACAGGGTGCAGTCATGAAAAGATGCTCTCTACACGGTACAGTCATGTAAGATGCTCTCCACACGGTACAGTCATGAAAAGATGTTCTCCACACGGTGCAGTCATGAAAAGATGCTCTCTACATGGTACAGTCATGAAAAGATGCCCTCCACACCGTACAGCCTTGTAAAAATGCTCTCCACGCGGTACAGTCATGAAAAGATGCTCTCCGCAGGGTACAGTCATGAAAAGATGCTCTCCACACGGTACAGTCATGAAAAGATGTTCTCCACACGGTGCAGTTCAAAACGTTTATGTAAGCTTACCGCATATGTCAGTGATTGTTATGGGTGTTAAAGCGTTAGCAAATTTTATGTATGGTTTCACTGTTCGAATGAGATTTTTTGTTGTAATGTTGGATGTGCTGCTCCTACCATTTTTGCCTATTATAACGAATATTGGATAAATCCTCTCGAACATTTTTACTACAGATCTGTGATGTAAGGTCCGCAGTCAACAAGATCTAGGCTATAAACCATGCCTGAGGTAAATATTTTGCGAAATATATATCAATGTACGACAATATAGATCAAATATCAATGAATGCAAAATGGATTGCAATACACTGCCAGATGCATTAATACCTAAACCAACCTATTCTAACCAATAGTTATGTAGTTTCATTCAAGTTTGTAGCTTATGTATGCTATTGATATGTATGAACCTCTCCGCTAGGGCTGTATATTCAACATATTATTTGCAGTTTGAATACACTTTTCCAATTTTGATATAGCAAATATCCTTTTGCAGATGATTAGATTCCAGAATTTTTATCGATATCTCCATTACATGTTTGGATGAGACTCATCATGTAGGTTTCATATGAACAAATTCACTTCAGCACACTTGTATCCACTCAGCACACTTGTATCTTCTCATGTCATAGGTCAATATTTCCCCTAAGATGGGCATGAAGGGTGTCGTTGCTCCCCATATCAGGACAAAAATGGGCTTGTGGCCAATCAACTCATTCATTCATCTTAGTCCGAATTCGTAGGTGAAGTCAATCAATACTAATTAAAATGCCGATACTGAGGATTGGTTACCTGAAAAAGAAACTTCAACAGTTATGCAAGCAACAAAGAAACTTGTACATAGAAAAGATACCCCTTTACCATCACAGACTACAACAATATTGGCTACAGAATGTGTTTTTTATGAACTCAGAAGTGGCGATTTCTGCTTCAACTTATAATAGAACAGGCCTCTCTAATCTGTTTTTCACCTGGCCTTTCTAACTTATAAATCCAGTTCCCTCTAACTTCTAGTACCTGTACTTACAACCTGGGTAGATTAAATCAAAGAATTCATCTTAGGAGGAGGTTAGACATGAGCCACAACAACTTTGTTACCTCTGGCAATTGTTACTCCTAACACCTGGCGTTAGAAAATTTTGCAGCCTGGCATATCTAAGCTATTTTGCCTGGTCAAATTACCTTATCACGACAGCCTATGAACCTTGTTATAACGGCCTCTGAATCTTGTCATAACGGCCTCTGAAACTTGTTATAACGGCCTCTGATTCTTGTTTTAAAAGCCTTTGAAACTTGTTATAACGGCCTCTGAATCTTGTAATTACGGCCTCAGAATTTTGTTATAACGGCCTCTGAATCTTGTTATAACGGCCTCTGAAACTTGATGTAACGGCCGCTGAATCTTGTTTTAACGGCCTCTGAAACTTGTTATAACGGCCTCTGAATCTTGTAATTACGGCCTCTGAATTTGGTTATAACGGCCTCTGAATCTTGTTATAACGGCCTCTGAAACTTGTTATAACGGCCGCTGTATCTTGTTTTAACGGCCTCTGAAACTTGTTATAACGGCCTCTGAATCTTGTAATTACGGCCGCTGAATCTTGTCATAACGGCCTCTGAAATTTGTTATAACGGCCTCTGAATCTTGTTAAAACGGCCTCTGAATGTTGTTTTACTGTCTTTCAAAACTTAAAACGGCATTTTAAACATGCTGTAAGGGCCATTGAAACTTCTTATAATGGCATCTGAAAAGGCCTTTAACGGCCATTGAATTTTGTTATAACGGCCTTTGAAACTTGATGTAACGACCTTTGTAACTGACTATACCGGAAAGTAAACTTGTTAATGCTCATGAAACGAATTTGAACGGCCTTCGAAACTTGATTGAACAGCCTTCGAAACTTGTTGGAGCGGCCTTTCAAATTCATGATAGTTCCTTGTAAATTCAATTACCTGCCTTTTGTAACTTATTGCTAAAGCATATGCATATTCTATTCCTTGCATGGCCTTCCTAACTCGTCTTGCCTCTCCATGAAAACACGAGTCTTGCTTTCACTTGGTAGAAAGAAGTAGTGTTTGTGTAGGTGGGGAGGATATGCGTCCTTCGCGGGACGGGAATACCTATCATAGGACTTCCACAGGACGGGAATACCTGACATTGGACTTCCACAGGATGGTAGGGGGAGCCTCAGGAGGTTACCAAGATACTCAGGTACTAGAATCGGTTTGGTAAGGTTAGGTGGTGAGTTTTAGCGAAATTCAGGCGCGCTAGACCTCGTTAGGTTTGGCTCGATTTGTTCTAATTGTTTCAAAAAATGTTCAGACACCAAACGGGAGCCTAATATTACGCCCGGAGCGTGACGATACCAAACGGGAGCCTAATATTACACCCGGAGCGTGACGTCACCAAACGGGAGCCTAATATTACACCTGGAGCGTGACGTCACCAAACGGGAGCCTAATATTACACCCAGAGCATCATGTCACCAAACGGGTGCCTAATAACAGCCAGAAGCGTGACGTCACCAAACGGAGCCTAATATTACACCCAAAGCATCATGTCACCAAACGGGTGCCTAATAACAGCCAGGAGCGTGACGTCACCAAACGAGAGCCTAATATTACACCCAGAGCATCATGTCACCAAACGGGTGCCTAATAACAGCCAGGAGCGTGACATCACCATAATTTAACTTGACGTCACACGGGAATGTGACGTCCCCCAAAAAGAGCCGTAGGCGCAGAAGGGTTCCTTCAACGACTCCTTGCCTCAAGGCGTAAAGCTGAGGACGATCGACATCAGGGATTTCCCGTCTTTGTCATATCTTTCGAGAGGACTCATTCGTGCGGCCTTCGTCGCCGGGTTACGCAGACTGGCTTTGGCCGGATAAACTAGAGCGAAGAACTCGACAAGGTGGGCCAGCTCAGATAACACGGGAAACGGAAAACAGTCAACACACACGGCTTTCCTTCATCCTTCAACCTGATGTTGGAAGACGTCGTTTAAAGTAAAAATAAAAAGAACCAGATTTTGATTTTATGAGGTTTGTGATACTCGTTCGTGGTTTTTGAGTCCGTTGTGGTTTGTGAGTCCAATGGGGCTTGTGTTGTCTAGTGGATAATGGCAGGATGGACAGTGCTGTATGTTAAAACACTCAATGGCCAAACTACGGATTTAAACGTAGCTTCTGTTGAAAAAAATCCCTCCGGGCCAGCCTATTTACAATGGCAGTGTAATAATCTAAATGAACTTTATTGATGCAATGTAGATAAGCAAATCATCTTTCGACAGAGATCCTTGAACATTTCTTTCGATGACAATACTGTTGGAGTACGAACGCTCTGGGGAGTGCGCAGGAGGGTGTGCAACAGCACAGTGGAGATTTTTTCTTATGGCTAGTCTGTTACTAGTTAAAACAAAAAAAAATCCACCGTGGAATTTAATTTTTTAAAGATTTATGTAACGGATATTAGTAATCAAATTCCACAAATTTGAATGCAGAGCAAAAAAATATCATTTCGGATTTCCTTGAATATTTAAACATGCACGAATTTCCATTTTCAACTGGGCGTGATCAGGGGAATAATTATGGTACTGGTGTCTAATTATGGTACTAGTGTCAGGATGAGCCTATGGCCAATCATCAGCCTCCTGCCATGCGTCCATTCTTGACAAACGTCGGTTCTTAGACTGTCTCAGAAGAGGATATATTTTGAAAGGCGATTTGTTTTGAAAATTTAAATGAAATATTCGAGCGAGTATAAGTCTGCACATCACTAATATCAAAGCCAACTAGAATAGACAAAGCCAGAGATAAGGCCACAATGTATAATAGATAATATCTTCATCACAAACCCGCAAAACTATACCTCTGGCTTATTATTATCTGATATATCAGACCACCTGCCTATCTTTGAAATTCTGAATAATATTTTGAATAATAAAGCAAATTAAAAATGCAATTAAATTGAAAACCGATCTATAAATGACGTAGGAAAACGAAATCTGTTTGAATCAATATGATTTCGCTGAAATACTAAATGTAAACAAATAACATCAATAGAAGATGAAAGATGGAAGATGTGTTGTTGTATACCAACGCGGAATCACTATTTTTCTTTGTTCCTGCAAGGCGAAATGCGATAAGTTACTTATACTTAATTTCGAAGCCGCGTTACTTGCTTGCTTCGAAGTTAAAAAAGATTTCAAACGAACGTGGAAGGTGATCAATAACATACTTATACCATTTAACAACAAATGTAACCAGCCTTAAAAAGTACCAATGAAAACGACCATCTCAAATATCTATCGAAAAACAATTTTGTTAATTCTTTCCATTTTTCACCAGTTACTGCTCAAGACATCACCTCAATTATCTGATCTCGAAAAAAATCTGATTTTTTTTGTAATTATTCTATCAGTTTCATAAAGAAATGAACAAATATATTATCCCCAATCCTAGCATTGATTGTCAACACGTCCTTAATAAAAGGAAAATTACCTAACTCTTTAAAAATTGCTAGAGTGACCCATTTACAAAAGAGGTGATAAGACTGAAGTTATCTACCCATCTCAGTCTTTCCTTTATTTTCCAAAATTTTGACATAAATATTTCACAAACAACTATTCCTTCACTTGAATGTAAACTATAACCTTCACAAAAACCAGTATTGTTTTAGGGTCAATAAAATACAACTCAAGCTATATCGAATCATCTGCAGTACCTATATAATAACATTGACTCTAACTACCATGTATTCTCTCGCTTTCTCGACTGTCGTAAGGCAGCGTTGATCATTTAATCATATTATCTAAACTAAGGTCAGATGGAATACGAGGAAAACCTAGAGATTGGTTTACTTCAAATCTGTCCAACCGAGAGCAATTTGTAACTATGAACATAATCCAATCCACAATGTTCAATATTAGTCAATGTGTTCCTCAAGGTTCTATTTTAGAGCCCCGGTTATTCTTAATTGTTATCAACGATATAACTTACGCATCGTCCTTTTCAAGTATACATTGTTTGATGATGATTGTACCTTATCGAACTGCACCCCGTCAAACACCATAAACGAATTAACCGCCTCAATTAACAAAGAACTCGATCATGTTAACAAGGGGCTAACTGCAAACCGAATTTGAGTTAATGACAAAAAAACGTGATACATATTATTCTCATATCGGCGTAAATTAAATTTACCACTTTTAAAAATTGGAAGGATAGAATTCATGAGATAGACAGCATGAAATTCCTTGGGGTATATTATTACATGAAATCTGTCATTCAAAAAAATCACACCGACAGCATATTATCTTAGTTGTTAAACTCTATAGGCATGTTTTGTAAATAAAATAACTCCTCCCGTAATCTGTTCTTAAACGTTGATCCAGCCATTTTAAATTTGCAAAATCGAAGCCTGGTATGGAACAGACAAAAATAAAACGGATGAAATTATTATACTGCCATAAAAAAGCTAGTCGAGCTATGAATAACCGTCCATTCCATTCTCATATTATGAAAATTGAAGCCACGAATATCTTGAAACTGGAGGATAAAAATAACTTCCAAATGGCCCTACGCGCGTTAAAAACTTCCTACAGAAACTATGATCATGAACTATTGAATTCAATTAAGAAATTCTAAGATGTGCACAATCATTACACAAGAAATGCGAATGACCTTGAAAATACCCCGTTAAAATAGATTCAAACCAAATCCAGTCTCCACTTCAATTGTGTTAGAATTCGGACCTCGTTAGCTCCTGTTTAGCTTCAGACCGTTTCTTTTCAGTCTTCAAGTCATGACTGGAAGAGTTATACTTATCATCTTACTAGAGAAACCATTATTTACTATCTCTTTATTATTTTCTCACCGTCTCTCAATCGTATCTGAATTTTTGATATTGTCATACGCAGATGAATTACCAGCTCAACAACTTGTGGTACATTTGAAGTTTCTTTGTTTTATTATTAATAGGAGTTTTTGTCAAAAAAGTGTCAGGTATTTAACTGTCCCTGTGTTTGATTCCAGTTGGTGTCTAGGCTTCACAAATGAAGATACATTTATTTATTAGGTATTTTAGGATAGGTAAAATCGATAGGTTAATGAAGTTAGGATTAGGTTGCCCAGAAGCTCTAATTTCTTAAATAGATCCTTCAATTTTGTACCTTGAAATATCGTAACTGTAAAATGAAATAACTTGTAAACTGTACAATCTTGTTGTAAGTAACCATTTCAACCGTTTCAGCTGTTTCAATTTTTCGACTGTAATCTAGATAGTGTTCCTTGCGCAGTCTCGAACATTCGGGAGAACAGTCTTAAGTGATTCGAGCTTATGATTTTGAGAGCCAAAATGATAGAAATAGTTAAAGTCGACCATTCATATATTTTCGCTGTCACTTCAATACATTTGTTAGAACATTGTGTGTTACGGGAATAAATAACGAACATTATTGTCGTTCTCTACCTTTATTATGCTAATTATCCCGAAATGTTGAGTACTTAGAGATGTGGCGGCATCCGCGGTCGATTAAGTGGCGGCATCCGCGATCGATTAAGTGGCGGCATCCGCGATCGATTAAGTGGCGGCATCTCTGATCGATTAAGTGGCGGCATCTGCGATCGATTAAGTGGCGGCATCTGCGATCGATTAAGTGGCGGCATCTCCGATCGATTAAGTGGCGGCATCTGCGATCGATTAAGTGTGCGGCATCTGCGATCGATTAAGTGGCGGCATCTGCGATCGATTAAGTGGCGGCATCTGCGATCGATTAAGTGGCGGCATCTCCGATCGATTAAGTGGCGGCATTTGCGATCGATTAAGTGGCGGCATTTGCGATCGATTGAATGCGATCCACTGCGTTACATACAAACAACTTTTTCCAACTCACTGCGGTCTATCGACATGGACTCGGAGCAATGGACAAACAGAAAAGGGCCTCAAGTTACGAAGTTATCGAAGATCTTTGTCATATATACAATAAATCGATCATCAGTGGGATTGTCAATGTTTCTCCGTTGCCTCAATATTTTTTTGGAAAACATATTTTAATGACTCACTACGCCGCATATATTCTTTGAGACGATTCAGATTGACCTACCAACTGTTGCCAGATTGACCTACGAACTGGTGCCAAATTGAGGGATCCGCGCAGTATCGCAATAGTAGGGCTAAATCACTAACAAACGTGCATGTTCATTTATAGTTTTGTTGATGACATAAAAAAAGATACGGTGAACGCCGAAAAATTTATCCTATTAAGGAAACAAAAGAACTCGATGACGGTGCGAGACCTTGGGAATTTACCTTCACGGACCCTAAAGAGATTTCCCTTATCCGCATCGACGTAAGTGATCCTATGTTTGACAACTCCAGATTTGCCTTAACAGGGTAACGTATCTAAAGACAATGTCTTTTCTTGACGTCTGGAGAAAATCAACACAGTAAATCAAAAATGGAAACCTCTCTCAACTGTATGTGTTGAACTTGGTGTCTGTTCTTCAACTACTACTCCCCAGATTATAAGCCTGATAAAAATATCAAAATGATTAGTCAGATCGATGTTACTGGACGCCGAACGAATGATTTAAACGACGGAAATGTATGCAAGAAATAAGAAGTATGCTCGCCTCCCGCACTTCCTGAAGGTTGCAGGAAGCAACCCCCTTGAAATACAGTTTGAAGAAATGTTTTGTCGCAATAGCAAAACAGGTCTGATGAGTTGTTTTGTCACAATAGCAAAACAAATCTGATGAGTTGTTTTGCCACAATAGCAAAACAGGTCTGATGAGTTGTTTTGCCACAATAGCAAAACAGGTCTGATGAGTTGTTTTGTCACTATAGCAAAACAGGTCTGATGAGTTGTTTTGCCACAATAGCAAAACAGGTCTGATGAGTTGTTTTGCCACAATAGCAAAACAGGTCTGATGAGTTGTTTTGCCACAGTAGCAAAACAGGTCTGATGATTTGTTTTGTCACAAGAGCAAAACAGGTCTGAACTCACCAATTTCGTTGTTTGATTCTCCTTTCAAGTGTTGTTCTGATAACGTTAAATATCTCGATAGGGTATGTTATCAAACACCACTTCCACGTTTTCTTCGATCGCTTATCAATCACACAGTTTTAGCGATCGGAAGGAAGAAAGATAATCTATCAGAGTAGACTGTTTGTCTTGAAAGTTATTTGGTTGCCATGATGTTAAACATTTGAAAAAGACTCCTACTCTCTTATTGAGAGGACCCTCGTCTTAGCGTGAAGGTGTTCAGTCAGCGACTGCCCTCCAAGTACTGCAGACGACTTATATAAAGGAGAAGGTGCCCACGCTTAGCGCAGCCAATGGTGTCAACAAAAGTACTAGATTTTTCTTATGGATGTACATGACGAACACGGGAAATACATAATGTGTGAGTTCTATATGTAAATGAATTAATGTATTCATCTGAAACGTTAAGTTCATGTATCTTCGTGCAATTTCTTAGAAGAAACATCTAAATTATTTTCATTTTACAGATTTTAATTACTTCCAGAAAGCACTAGTAGTTCAGAGGAGATTATAGTCATTGCGTGCTGTTGAATTGTTGCGCTATTCTCAAAAGAATCCGAGACTCATGCGAGAGTAATATTGTTGGGCATGATTTTTCGACTACTGCCATTCACATAGCGTACACATGGCAAACACATGGCATACACATGGCGTACACATGATGCACCCAGGGTGTACCCAGTGGAGAGGAATAGCATAGTCCCTCCTCATCACTCGGTGCGCCATTTGTCGTGGAAATTGATGTCAGTTTTGGATAATTACTCCAATAGCACATTTTTGAAGCTTCATAGAAAATAAAGAACCTGGACCAAAAAATCCTTGGGTACTCAGGAAGAAAATCTAGTGTGATTGCACCAGGGCAATACCCGAAGTAGGAAAAGGCATACGCATCAGTTAAAAGCTGCCTGTGCATTGCGCCGGAAAGACAGGAGACTTTGTGGATAATCCATAAACGCGCTTTGTTACAAAACTCGATTCCGGTCCACGTCCGCCAGGGTGCGTGAGAATAGCTCCGTTCTTCTAGTGAAAGAACAGGGCTCTTTCATGTTGGAACGATTAATATTATAATTATTTTTCAAATAATAATAATATTATTCGTTTTTTTTTCGTGGTGGCAGGGATGGTGCATAGGATTGACAAATCATTTATTTATTGTTTACAGGCCGAGCGAAACATAACATTGAAAATATATATATTATTTTATGGGAAGCAAGAAGACGACGATGGGACTGGTCAGTTAACGAACAGTTCTGTTCGTAAAACTTCATCGGTGAACTTCCTCCGGCGTATTTTTTATTATTAAATTAAGATAAATTTCCACGACCTTTTGTATCTTGTGTTTTGGATTTTCTATAAAATCAATTACATTTAATCTATGAAACCTTGGGAACGAAGGCTTAAATGACCAGTTTCAAATTTTGTGTGCGTTGTTTGCATCGTCCAGAGACGGCTGAGAAGCGTAACAAAAAAATCCCTCATTTGGGCTTCCGAAATACAAGTGTCGTGTTCAAATTATATCCGATTCCCTTAGGCTTAGCTCAATGCAATATTGAATTATTAAAAATCATATAGCTTCAATTACTTTTTCCAGATAGAAGGAAAATAGACTTTGATTTTTTTAACAATGATTTGTAATGGTAATCATCATCATAATTTGAACCTTACCAGTAACCAAGTCATGTCGTTTTCGTCCGCTCAGGAATATGTAATGTGGTATACAGCACTGAATTATCACTTTTAATACGCGAATGAAGTAGGAACGCTAATTTATGCACATTTGTGCAGATGCTTCATAAAATTCTCCGTAATGTTTACTAGTAAAAAATGCTTGTACCTTGTTATGCTAATAGACAGATACATACGTACATATACATATATATATATA
>SDVV010026822.1:0-12201 GCA_016164225.1 Gammarus roeselii | reverse complement strand
CATATGTTGTAAATGATATCTATAGTTGCCAGAGGCTGTTAATGAGAGCATTCATTGTTGCCAGTGTTTTAGAGAGAGCGTGCAACGATGCTGCACGAAACTTGATCAGATGTTGCTTGGATCTGTCGTGCTGCGTTGAACTAATAAGTTATTGGGAGACTCAATTGAATGTCTCCTCAGCTGGCAGCCTGATGCCGCAGTAGTGTAAGGTTAATCCAATCAATGCTCACTGAGAGCAGGTCTCAGGCGGAACCTCTTCCAAGTTCTTTATTAAGAGCTTATCATAAAAACAACTGAGAACAGAAAATGTATAATGATGTAATTCAGAAAACCAACTTTATCATTATGGTAGGTATGGATAGGCTATTGATCGTTCAAATGATTTACTTCGTTGGTGCGTTCATAAAGTGACAGAAGTCGTGAAATAGTAGGCAGAAATCAACATCGTACTCGTAGATCAGCTTCACAAAAGACACCGCGCACTATATAATTATGTTGTATTTTACTTGGAATCAAATATCATATCGCATCAGCTAGAACGAACACAACAGCGAACGAAACATGGAGTGTCCTTCTCAATAGGACGTTATATACGGACACAAAAGTTATTGTATGTTTATCATTACATACCCTAACAAGTGAACAGTTTTCACAGTTTTTGTCACGTATACGCCCCAATAAAAACAATTTAATGCAAATTCCCCTCTGACACAAAAACATAATAGGTATTGATACGTTCGGCAATTGTCATTAAAATCAATCAGCCACTCTTTTCTAGTAAGGCATTTTTTGTGGACTTCTTGCCTCCGTGCGTTCCGTCGCCGGCATCAATCGCCGAGGGGATATGTCAATATATATGACTTATCCATAAGGTCTTGCATTGACCGAGACGAAATATTGAATGAATACTTAACTAGGTCAGTTGCGCATACTGTGATTGTTACAGGAGTAGGTAAAGGTGTAATATTTAGTAATAACATTCGAATCTTTTAAATCATAAATTGTAAAAAAAAATTGTGCTTTATTTTATATAGATTTTGTTGACAATTTTACCAATCTGATCAACAAAGAAACAACACAAATTTATCTGAAAAAAATTACCGTGAAAGACGTTAGAAGAACAAAATCCCTGAATTGTAATCCAACAGATCGGTAATTAATAAGGTGCATATCCGGTTTCATCTTTCATCCATTCGCGCTACATCAAGAAGGATGACTCTAAATGGCTAACAGTTGAACGCAATAATGGAAATTAGGATAAAAACACTTGATAACAAATAACGAGTGACCAAGAAAGCCTGCAATGAAAAGGATTTGTTGAAGATCTTGACGCTAAAATGTTTATTATTAATGTTGTCTTCGCCGATCCAACGCTGGTCGGGGCGAGAAGGATGTTGGCAGTAAAATGCGTAGTGAATAAAACATGCAAATATCACTGAAAAGTACTTGATTCAAAAGTTTGGAATGTTATCTCAATCTTTCTTTCCTGTAGAGACTCCTGTATCAATCACAAAATGGCGCAATGCACCGAATTTAGAATTATTTCCCGAAACACTGTATCTATTCCCGTCTCGTCTTCGTGCAAGCAATACCTTGGCTTTGATTGAAAAATGGAATTCCATTTCCTCTTTGCGATTGATGCCGGCGACCGAAGGCGCCGGAGGCTTGGGAAGTAGTTTTTTGTAGGAATTAGAGGCTGATTGATTTTACTCACAATTCCCGAACGTGTAAGACGGTCTGTATATACTGTAGTGTTAACAGGTATCACGGTAGCTATGAAAGCTATTGTGCTTCTATGTCAAAAGGGAATAAACTGTAAGTTCTGTTATTGTTATGGTATAATTTGGGAAGCAAATTGAAGTATATAATAATTTGTTTTGGTATCCAGTTTCATGAATATACTGTATTATGTGTTTATATTCGACGGTATATTAGGCCAGACGATTCATGTACCGTTTGTTGTTTGTGTTCGTTCCATCTGATTTAATGTGTATTTGGTTGGTTGTGGTTGCAGGTGGGATACACTCTTGGTGAGGTCAATGATTTTTCAATCAGCGGGTAACACAGAAAGTATGTAACTCAACTACAATCGTTAGTTTCTTGTGAATGAATGAAAAATTATTACTCTATTCACCTCTGAATTCTTTGTTTTTAGAGGCTGATACTTGCTAGTATCGGATAAAAATAATTCCCTCAACCATGCAGATGAAAAGTACTCGTTGCCACGACATGACTTACATTACCAAAAGATTGCGTTCTGATTATCAAGCTCGGTCGTATAGAGTCATCGTACTGCTCCTAAATTAAATCAGAGTAATAAATACTGCACAATACTTGATGAATATACGTGTTTTTAGGTGATGATGTCATCAATTTTAAGCTTCTAATTTATTTTTGGGTAGCAAAATTATTGTATCATGGACTGGCTCCGTGACGTGTAAGCAATTGAATATTTTTAGTGATTATTGGTGAACAAAAAAGGCAAAGAATAACATAAAACTTTCGTCAGAAGATGCATATCTCTTCTCTTCTTATTAACACTTCCCAGGAAGATGTGATCAGTCGGCGACACGAGCGTCTATTGACGTCGATAGGATGTAACAGCTCTGAGGACGGCGCTTAATAGAGACCGTCCTTTGGGTACTTGGGCAGCGATGTAAGGCATCCGATGACAGCAATGGGAGGTATATTGCTCTGAGGACGGCAGCCTCCAAAGACCGTCCCTTGATGGCGAACGGCGACGACAGAGGGCGTATGAGAACGGCAGCCTCCAAAGACCGCCTCTTGATGGCGGACGGCGACGACAGAGGGCGTATGAGAACGGTAACGGGAGGTATACAGCCTTGAGAACGGTAGTCTCTAGAGAACGTCTCATGACGGCGAGGAGGAGCGATCGAGGGCGTCTCAGGACGGTGGCAGGAGGTATACAACTCTGAAGACGACAGGCTTCAGAGACCGTCTTATGAGGGGAAAGAGCGACGATTGAGGGGGTCTGGAGACGGTGGCAGGAGGTAACCAGCTGAAGACGGCAGCCTCCAGAGACCTTTCCTTGCAGTCGAGGAGCAGCAACAGTAAACATGATCAAAATGCTCGCCAGTACTGCAGCACGTTAGTTGAGTATATGAGCGTCATCTCTATTGTATTGTAAGTATCACCCACCATACTTGCCATTACGGAGATAATTGACGGAAACGGGCTTCGTGCAATTTGGATAAAACATGTTTCGCTCATGCAATCCGTTTCTAAGCAGTTATCCTTATACTTAGATAATAGCTATTTGATGCATATGAAGCAGGTGGACGTTGTGACAAACTACAACAGAAAATGAGTATCCCACTTCGAAAAAGGTACAAATTATTATTGAAAATGAATTCGTTAAGAAAAAGCAGACTGCGCTAACATTACTATAAAGTACATTTTTTACACCATCCGGACATATTCGATCAAGATGGTATTAACCCTGTAATTTATAAGTTCATTACATCGATCAAAAACGCAGATTTTTAAACAAAGGTTCCCTTCTTGGGCTTTTGCCTCGTATGCGCATCATTCATCATCCCCTGCCTTAAATGAACAAAAAAAATTACTTGCGCCCTCTTGCGCATTTCAGTGAAAAAATGCCTTTTCCCTCTAAATGGTCCAATATCGGCCTGCCTTTAATTGCTCTCAGACAAAGAGACAAATGGACCCACAATGAGCGGTAGAAGCTGCTGCACCGCAGGAATGAAAGATGTGAGAGAAATAAGTGAGCAATCGGAACATCTATTTTTCTATTTATAAAATCGGAAGACGCGTGGAGGAATGAGTTAAAAATTGAGGTAGTTTAATTTCACTGACGAGTTTTAAATTACACGAAACCAGTCAGAGGAAGTTGGAAAGAATTATGTTTCCGAGTATAAAAAGGGCAAACACTCTTCCGAAATTTGAAGTATGCATTTTTTACTTGCATTGTTTTTCTTCATTTTATTGCAAATTTATACGTATATTAACAATCGGATTGAAAGATGTATGCATTATCACACTTCATTCTATATAGTGCTAGTCGATTTTCAATCCCCCAATAATGGATATACAAACAGATCTGTATTAGTCAGAGGGAAAGTTTATTCCGAGCTTAGTAGGAATAATGGGAAGGAGTAGCATTATTTTTCATGAACGGGAAGCAGACGTATTTTAAGTTAACTTTTCGCCACCATGAAGTTGTACCTACAGTTATTCATGCAACTGATGACGATCAGTTCAAATTAATTTCGGAAAGTGGAAACAAGGCCAATCGCTAAACAACAATGAATTAATATGACGGGCAATTTGCTTCCGTTGTTGGTTTTATAATACTATATTTATCAATATAACCAGCCTCCTTCTGAGCGGATGTATGCTCGTTGCCACCCGTTTCTGAGTAAAAGAAAAATAGGTTCCAGAAGGTAATTATTATTTTAGTTATTCTTAACAGGCATAATGACATCGTTAAGCCTCGCCCCAATGATCCAATTGTTTCGATTAGGATAGAACGAAATGTTTTCAATAATAAATACGAATAATAATATTTGTCGTGTGTTTGGAAGATTGACTTGACTGCGCGTGTATTCAATTTATCGATCTAATTTATAAACAGTATTATTTTGATGCGATTCAATTTAATCAACCCTACTTGAAGTTGGCATCACTTTGTAGAGAGATCAAATATGTGATTAGATACTTAGATATTAAAAGAGTTTTAGGTTCATTACTACATCTCTTATTGATAAATTACAGGGTGTGGTGGATGTCAAGGCTAATTCGATCTAGAAGCGTTAACTTCTTCCGAAATGATTTTGTAAACCCTACAGAGTCCGAATATGTTCGTCTTTGGCCAAATTCCAGGTACGGTAGGAGATCGAATGAAAACCCGTAAGTTTAATGAGAATATATTGCAAAATTTAACTATAACAATTTAGTTTTTTTATATATACTCTACTTATTAAAATGGTCGTGTAGCAGAAGGAATTGTTTAGACGATCCCCGGTAGTATTTCGGTCCCCGGGTATTCCGGGAAAGAATCTGCCGGTCCTTCTAGACCCACTGACAAAGTTCTTCAAAAGGCTCCCCTGCACGTGAGCCTGGCTCTGGGAGCTTCAACCAACTGATCGCGACTAAATTGTGGTGAGGCAGTCTTCCCTACCGGATAAGGCACCGTAGTGGCTCACCCCAAGGCAGAACTAATTCCACGAGCAGAGCAAGGTCATCCTCTCCAATAAGGATGTTCCCTCCGAGGTCGTAGTCACTCCACTCGTGCTCCAGGAATTATACCACCCTCTTGGGTGGCACAAGTCCAAACTAAACTCGAGCACAACAGGTGACGACTCAAGCAGGGTACGCGTTGCAGGGCTCTGGTTGCCCAATGCCGT
This sequence comes from Gammarus roeselii, assembly GCA_016164225.1. NCBI lineage: Eukaryota > Metazoa > Arthropoda > Malacostraca > Amphipoda > Gammaridae > Gammarus > Gammarus roeselii. The sequence continues at coordinate 6,814 of SDVV010026822.1, read as the reverse complement.
CCAGTCAAACCGACCCTAGGGAAAAGAAAAAGAAACCCACTATAATGCTGGGATGCTGGGTGTCCGCAGAGAATAGGTACCCTCCCGAACTTCAAATGTGGTAATGATCTAGATCAAATGTATATCATCATTGCTGCTCTCCTATGAACTAATTCTTCAGTTACCGCACACGTGGCCATCATACGCAGTTGTAAGAATACGTAAAGAAGAAGTAACGCCATCAGTGGCCTGTACTTATAACGTTCGATCCCTAATTACCGGGCACCTGACGTTCATCACTGACCCTGCTTCACTGACGGATTAAATCCAAACTTTCCCAATCTGATGACTCAAATTATTGAATAAGATAACGGACCTTAAAGTAAAGAAGTTACCATCGCCCCGCGCTGTTAGGCTGTTGCATTCGTCAAAACGTATATCGGTAATCGACGAATATATTGCTACCTCTAGCTGTCGATCACTAACCAGCGGCAAGCATATGTCACACTGACAAGGTCATACTTAGGATCTGTCGACAGCTGCCACCGTCAAATTCCTTTTTAGCGGTTGCTGAGAACGCCTTGATGATGGTACACTCTTAACACAACTATAACTATAAACTATACACACTTGGATAACGAAATAGACCACACATTAATAACCAGTACACCCGACACATGTAAAGGTGCACGCAGAACACCCTGGTAATGATGTATACAGACACTGATAACGTTGTATAAAGAACACTAATATCGGTACACACAGAACACCCTGGTAACGATGTATAAAGACACTGATAACGTTGTATAAAGAACACTGATAACGGTGCACACAGAACGCCCTGGTAATGATGTATAAAGACACTGATAACGTTGTATAAAGAACACTAATAACGGTGCACACAGAGCACCTTGGTAACGATGTGTAAAGACACTGAAAACGTTGTATCAAGACACTGATAACATTGTATAAAAAACACTAATAACGCTGCACACAGAACACCCTGGTAACGATGCATAAAGACACTGATAACGTTGTATAAAGAACACTGATAACGGTGCACACATAACACCCTGGTAACGATGTATAATGACACTGATAACGTTGTATAAAGAACACTGATAACGATGTTCACATAACACTGGTAACGACATACAAAGACACTATTACCGACGTATAAAGAACACCGATAACGACGAACACAAAGCACACTAGTGACGGTGTATAAAGTTCCCTGATAACGACGTACACCGGGCATATTGATGCAGGCATACATAGATAGCACACAATACCCACTATATACCTTGGACACACTAAAAATGGTATGCTCACCTCTCCATAACTATGTGGCCTGCAGGCACGAGAGATGTGGTTAGCCTATCCTGCCTCGGGTGTCGTCGTCTGCTATCTGCATTTCCGCTAACTTTGGTGTCTAACTGCGTCTCTCGGCTTGGAGCGCACCGCTCGTGACTGATAAAAGAGTAGCGCGGTGCGCAACGGAGGCAGAGACGACATGAAAAGTCTTCTCTCTACAGATTTTAGTTACTGGACGACTGAATCTCCGACAGTGGTGGATCGGTATTCCATCTAATAAACTACGCACACATTTAATCACATTTGCAAACCCATTTTCATTTAAATGGATTTTTTTTTAAGTTATCATACATGTAGGGTCGTCTCAACAGGGCTGAAGCGTTCTAGCAATAATTTGTTGGTACTAAAACCAATCAAATTGCTGCAATGTACCGATTTATTTTGATTTAAAGATCAACAAGTAGAACAAAGGCCATACCGATGCACATAAATAAGTCTTTTTCAATTGTATCTATTCTGAACTAACTGTACTGGCGGAATTCCCATGGATAAACATTCATAAATGAAGTTATTTCACTAGTGAAGTGAAATGGGTGTCAGGTTTTTATTTATTAATGGTTCCATCACGTCAGAAAATCCCTTTGATCTTATATCGAATGTAAGCGTTTACAATTGGCAGTCTGGCTTCGGCGATAGATCTCTACAGATCCTTGTTTCATCTAGCGGAAGAAGTCAAAGAAAATATGTATGAAATCGATATCAATTGCGTCCATGTGCTCTTTCATCCAAGACCTCACCAGTAAAATAAAATGACCTGTCACAAATTCATAAGGCACCAAACGTTACTCATACAACAGGCGTCCTTTCCATTAGAATAATCTTGAAAGGTTGACCGGAAGGTATTTTCATCTGGGAATTTAATCTCTTCAGGTCTGAATGAAGTTTATTTTCCGGTCACAGCCTGTTTTCTGTTCATCATTTCTTGTTCATTTTGTCCGAAGGTCAGAGGGTCAGGCGGTTGGAAGCTGAATAGCTGAAATGGAAACCCTGGATTCAGCTTTGTTCTTCAATATATTTATTTTCCTTTAATGTCATTCGTCCAAAAGCAATTGAATAGTTTTTTCGACCAACACAAGTAATTGTTCATATTCCAATTGGACTGGAAAACTTAGCCAATGTGCTCCGCCAGCACCGATACAAAACGCTGAGTGGTTGGCTGCCAGACGCCATTCGGCGGCCGACTGACTTGACCGCCGGTGACACGTTCACCGGCGGTTGAGGTGCCAAAGGAAGTAGGAATAGAAAATAGTATCATGATGGTACGTTTGAATTCAATTATTTTTCTTCTCGATCGTGTCCTGCCCATTTACGCATTAACGATTTGTATTCAACCGATGGCAATATCACATTTTTTTCCCGAAATAAATAATATGCATAGCATCTTTCAATTCAATTGATCATTTCCGTATATTTTCTGTTGTATTGATGCTAACCTCGTCCATTAAATGACGTTGCTGCGCGCTGTAGCAGCTGCCGTTGACGTTGCTGCGCGTTTTAGTAGCTACCGTTGAAGTTGCTGCGCTTTGTAGCAGCTGCCGTTGACGTTGCAGCGCGCTACAGCAGCTGCCGTTAACGTTACGGTGCGCTTCAGCAGCGGCAGTTGGCGTTGCCGCACGTTACAGCAGCTGTTGCTGACGTTGCTGTGCGCTACAGCAGCTGCTGTTGACGTTGCTGTGCGCTACATCAGCTGCCGTTGACGTTGCTGCGCGCTTCAGACGCTGCCGTTGACGTTGCTGCTCGCTACAGCAGCTGCCGTTGATGATTCGTTAAGTGCTACATTCGTTCTTTAACCTAATGTAGTTACGTTACTTATTCGTTATATCCACGAATTAATGCAGATAAAAGTTTACAATCACTATTGGTAACAGTTTACAGCTGCATAAATTGCTTACTTGCGAAGGTATTTAGCCGCCCTGTACCGTCCACCGCCCTAGAACAGCGCTGGTGCACTGGGCGGACACCTCAGGACCATCCTGTGGGTGGACGTGAAAATAGGCAAGAGTGAGACATTTCATTGGATTTTTTTTATGATTTAATTATTAACTCATTAATTTGTTCCTGGTTTGTAGGCTTTTGGTGGGAAAAATCAACGTACTATAATAACCAATCCTGATATGATATCCATACAGAAGTCTGATTATAATCACAAAAAACGATCTGGAATCACAATCAGGTTCTGTAATTAGGAAAACATGCACCGATCAATGTATTTTTATCAACAAAAAAAGACTTGATATGGCAAAATCGTGGAACGCTAAGGTTACGTCCACTCAAACAATATGACGTAAATTTAATCCTCTATAATCTTGCTCGCAAAAACAGCTCCAGATACTCACCGGAAACCTCTGTAATTCAAAACATTCTGTTCTCTACAGTTCCTACTTCCAGCAGCGCCAGGGCACGCTAAGCCAAGCTTCTTTTTAATCCTTCAGCAGGTATAAAAAAGTATCCTTAATTAGGTTACTTGGGTCGCGTTAATTGATCGGGCCTTCTTGCTATTGTTTGTTTCCTTGCACTATTTCCCTTGCACTATTTAGCGATAGTTACTCTCAGCACAACTAACTCCGTGACATGGCGATAGGAAGCTCGGAGGTCAGTATCCTCACCCGACCTCACGCAGGCGGCTTCTGTTGCCTCAGATTATGGACGATATTTTCCTCCCCTAAGTTACGTTGTCTCCTCCAACAATGCCAACACTGTCGATCCCGAGGCAGCGTGTCAGGTCTCGGTTACGCAGAGAGACCAAAGCGCAACAACAAGGCAACTCAAATTTGCAAATGTGATTGCAGGTGCCAGGCTGAGGATACTAGGATACAGGAAATGCAGTTGCACGCAGGGGGCAACTTGAAATGGGGAAAGGCATCGAAAGAGAGAAACTGGATCCCGACACGACGCTTTGAGAAGTGATCATTGCTGCTGTTTTTATTGGCCCTTGTAAATAACTGTTGCTGAATCCGTCTATTTAACCAACTATACGACCAACTGTTTGATTATCATATGAAAAAAAAATATCATCGCATTTCTAAGTTTCGTTATGACCATGAGATGCTGTGAGGTTGTCGTTTATAATGGCAAAGAAAACAAAAGCCCAGAGACGATAATGATTTCTATGATGGAAGTGATTCATAGTGACATATAAAGAGTGTTGTAATGCTTGAACTTCTTCAGACGTATATTCGCACGAACAGTTATTTCCTATGCAACGACAACGAGTAGGAAGCAAGAAATACCCAATTTAACAAAATCAATGACTATTTAGTTGAAACGCAATATAATCTTTCCATGTTGTCAAATATAAGACAAGATGCATGGCTTGATGGATCAGAGTATAATGTAACACAATAATACGATGCATGATGAATTAGTCGAGTTTGGTTCTGCAATGAATTTGGCTATTTATTTTCTGGGTGCAATAAACAACACTTTCTGTAATTATAAAAACTCATATTCTGTTTCCGCAAGATAAACTAACTGCGTTCGCTGTCTTGGGGGGAACAAATGTATTAAATAATCGAGCGTCAAAATGCTTCAATCGGGATGACTTGATAACTGTTAACTTCATTCGGAAGTAGTTCAACAGCTGACAAAATAATCCAATATCATGAGGACGATATAAGTTTACTTCTTTTGTTACATGATCATTAAATAATTTGAATTACGGGGATGATTCAAAGTGCACTTCATTTAGTCATTGTTCGACTGTTCTGAAAAGTTCCTTGGCTTGAGCATCACTCAATTAAATGTACGAGCGAGATAAGTACACATACAATTATTTTTCGTTGTTGATTGCCTTCGATCAATCATGTACGATATTAATAGATTTCCATACAAACACTGCTTAGTTGCAGCTGCTGCATTGTTCTCTCTACCATAAATAGAGCCAGACGCTAAATCCGGTTGTCTGTCTCCAATTGCAATGCACCGGTCATCACATCTATAGCCCTCTTCTTGTTTATGCTACTATTTTGCCGGGATAACACAAACACCGTTTACGCAAGCTGCTATGTTTCCGCTTTTTTATTCATCTATTGTATCAAATAGTCCTGGCTGCTCCATAAAACCAGACATGTAACTAACCATTTACTAATACTTCATATCACTGCAGTGAAACTGTTCAAGGTTTTGTGTGGAAACAAGCTATCAGATTAAAGTTTGTCAATAAAAAAATGGAAATTGCGTTTCAACATAGAAAAAAATCTATGTTGGCACGTGCTGAATAAAATAAACGACAGATCAAAATATCACCGATACGACCAGCAAGTTCGTAAGTTGCACGTCATTAAAAGTCGCTGAGTTTTCCCACTCTCGTTGCACGTCACTAAAAGTCGCTGAGTTTTCCCACTCTCATCTCACGTCACTAAAAGTCGCTGAGTTTTCACACTCTCATATCTCCTCTCCTCGCCCAGTATTGTCTGCAATGTTCATTACGCTGGGTAGAAAAACATATTCTTAGTATCGGTTTTGATCCTACGGCAAGAAGACCGGCGTCTTTGGTTTGCCAGTCCGTTGTAGCGGAGCTGAGCCACCATTGATGAAATATCAATGTGAATGAGGGCCCTGAGTTCATTTCAAAGTGCAGTGCAAGCGACAACGTAGGGTAGTCCATTTTCAATGAGCCTATTGGTTGCTTCTCAATACCAACATTTTAATACGCGAGGAGTCGTCCCAATTCCTTGATTGGCTGGCCATGGAAAACATCCTTGCCCAATATTCCAGACTGTAAACTCCCTCAGGCAAAATCTGATTGCAGACTTGAATGAAGACGGTCGCTGATATCACCGAGGATTTTATAGGACTTTATTAGAGAAGGATTTCCTTTCATAACCGACTCATTCAGCCTATAGTTAGTTCATGTTATGGTTGCACCTGCTGGAGCATGGATCGTGTTGTAACAGATATTCCGTGTATATAGCTGTATTTGCGGGAGCTTCGGGAGTGCGGCAGCACATGTTCCGTATAATGACTGTACCTGCTGCAGCAAGGGAGATTTTGCAGCTCATATTCCGTGTAATGGCTGTACCTGCTGGAGCATGGTGCCTGTCACAGCACAACTTCCGTACATGACTACTTGCTGGAATATAGTGCGTGTTGTAACACATATTACATGTTATGGCTGTATTTGATGGCGCATGGAGCATGCTGCAGCTCATACTCCGTTCAATTGTTGTAACTGCTGGCGCATGGTGCGTGCTGCAGCTCATACTCCGTTTAATGGTTGTAACTGCTGGCGCATGGTGCGTGCTGCAGCTCATACTCTGTTTAATGGTTGTAACTGCTGGTGCATGGTGCATGCTGCAGCTCATACTTCGTTTAATGGTTGTAACTGCTGGCGCATGGTGCGTGCTGCAGCTCATACTCCGTTTAATTGTTGTAACTGCTGGCGCATGGTGCGTGCTGCAGCTCATACTCCGTTTAATGGTTGTAACTGCTGGCGCATGGTGCGTGCTGCAGCTCATACTCC